>VUQI01061545.1:6254-49188 GCA_015106735.1 Paratilapia polleni
AATTTAATTATTTGTTTGTTTTTTGTTTTTCTTTTTTTTTTTTTTTTTTAATGCTGATGGTTGTTTGTATATGAGAACTTTTTTCATGACAAAGAACACTTTTCTAGTCAAAAATGCTCATAGCCCTTTCCTGTCACAGTGTTTGATTTCTAATAAAACACACTGTCTACTTCCTGATTCAGTTCATCCATATATGTTATATAGGTAGTGGTTTTAATTACTACAAGAAATGCCATTTACATATACCATGGAGCACTTTTTTATGTCTATTCCAACTGATTCAGTCATTTAAAAAAATGTATATGTTGCACAAGCACTCATGTTTCAATACTTCTATAAATAATGAATGAAATCATTATCACAGGTTATTGAAATAATAAAACATAAGACATGTGGCCCAAAACTGACATTATTCACCTGAAAGTTGCATGGAAATTTTCTGATGTGTTAAACATATCACAAAAACAATGTAACTGTAATGTAAGTGCCAAGAAGCAGTTTGGGATCACGTGGGACATCATTAAAATCTATCCAACATAAAAGAATAGAAAAGAGAATAAATATGTGCATTAAAGAAGTTTAGATTATCATTACAGATGTGCTATGGTCCTTTGCTAATGAGGGCTCGGGCTTCTTATATATATGGTGATATTACTAGTGGCTGGCGTGCACTTCTGTAGTAATACTTTACAATATGTAAATAAAAGTCTGCTCAATAAAATTATAATTCAGCAATTACAGTGTAATGCCAGCAGTTTTAGACTTAATTTTTTCAAATTATTAAACCATCTCCAATTGTGTTTCTGATATTCTGTCCCTTATGGGAAACAGTAAAAATAAAAAAAAAATCATGCAAAATGCTATCAAAAATAACAATACTACAACATTATTACAGCCTCATGGAAGACCGTAGGAGTCCTCTTTGATAAATTCTAGACAAAAAAAAAAAATGTTTTAGCTTTCGATAGTATTTATTGCAAAGTTGTTTTAATTTGGTTTCATGTTTCATATAGTTACTGAAGTGTACAGTGTTTCATTTAAATTAGTCAGTTAAAAAAATTTTAATTTAGTCTTAAAAATGTTCTTGTGTGTTTGTATGCATTTGTGAGCAATATGTTCTCTCTTTTCTTTTTACTATAATCAAACTTGTCATATAAAAGTAGAGTCATTGTACAGCATGCAAAGTATTAATATGTCACTGTTTGATATACTAGGTGTCAGTTGAGGAAATGGTCACTAAAAAGGAACAAATTGCAGAAGCACTGAGGTCCACACAAATGATGCTGAACAAACACAGTGACAAGTAAGTCTTGTTACTTGGACCAGCATGCAGTAGACTGATTGTTAAGGCTCTAATCCATAATGGTTTCTTTTTTTTGTCTTACAGAATGACAGAAGAGGAAAGAGAAAAGGCCCAGGATCAGCTGCAGGCTCTCACTCAGGCCTACAATGAACTCTCCCAACAGTGTTCAGATCAGACAGCCTCTGCAGAAGAGGTTCGATTATAGGCTTTGTGTTTTATTGAGTGTACAGCCTTGGTGTCTTATAATACGCTGGAAAACAGTGCCACCTGATGTTCAATTGCATGTCTAACCATTATCCTCTTTTCCCTGGTACAGTGTGAGCCATATTCTCTTGCACTTTCTCTTAGACTGGATCATTAGAGACAGAAATTTATATTTGTGCAGTTGAAACCAGTAGAACCTGAGTATGCTGTAAACATGCTAATTGCACCCAGCTTTGGTCTGATATTCCACCATTATCAATGTGCTTGAACTCTCTTTAAGAGTTCAGTAGGATAACAGATATGTAACCTTACAGTATGCAATGTGACTAACTGCACTCTTTTTGCAAGATGCTGAATACTGCATTTCCAGATGCATGATAGCTTTAAATGTTCTGTCCGTCACCCTCCTGTTGCAACCCTGTTGCAGACTTGCTCTTGTGCACATGATGTTTTAACATGCCCATATCTGTGTGGTGGTGAGTATAGATTTTGTCTTGCTTCAGTTGCAAATTTGAACAAAGAATATAGAGTGTAACATCAAAGCTAGTTAAATAATTTGTCATGCTTTCATTTCCTGCAGGATTTCAAACCCACTGATGTAATTGGGACTGGAATGAGTGGCCTGATTGATCAGAGGGCTTTATTAAATCTCCCAGAGGCCCTCCTGACCTCCAACCTCTCTCAGTCTGAGCCCAATGTCCATCTGGGGTGTGGTCATGCTCTCGAAGAAGATCACATGTACACATCATCACTGAACCACTTGCCAGTGTTGAATGACTCGAGCAAGTGCATACAGAGTTCACATGTCTCCTCTGTGTCCCTGTCTGACATAGCAGCAGCTAGGGGAGGATCCATGGGTGAAGATATGATCATAAAGATAATAGAGGTCAGCCAGGTCAGTGATGAAGTGAAGGTGTGCTACACGGGGGACACGATGACCCTGGAGAAGGCATTTCGGTGTAGTTTAATTCCTGCTTCTGTCTATGTAAACATTCTTCAGAGGAAAAAGTCTTGCCAGGATAAGATAGCTCCTAGCGCTACAGAAAATCTGTCTTTCTTAGAGCCTGAAGAGGAGGGTGACCCCTGTGAGGTTAATAGACTGATATTAAAGGGCCTCAGCAGAAAAAAATCACTGACATCAGAGAGGAAAATTAACAGTGTGTCTTTTGATGCTTTTAGTGATCAGGAGACTATATCAAGTTTGTCAGGTGCTCAGGGGGATCAAGGTGATCCCAAAGAAGGTCAGAATGTAACTGAGGTGTCAGAGGGGAACACCCTGAATGGGGATGGGCTGAAGGTGGATGCAGCCATTCAGTGTGATTTGATGAGCTGCAGCAGCACACTCATCGTGCTGGGAAATCAGCAGCAGTTCATGGGACTTGTGCTGCCTCACTGTGGGGAAATCCAAACCGTGTCTACCTCATTTGAATCCGATCATCAAATCACCTCCACTGAGTTTACCTGCAGACTGTTTAGTAATCGGGGAAAAATCGCAGCGTTTTACATTCCAGAAAATTCAGAAGTGATAGATATCACCACTGCTATTCAAAATGGTTGGATTGACAATCACACAGCAGAGGTTCTGAAATCCATAGAGATTCCTGATGTGTTCCCAGATGTTGATCACCTTAGTGAGAAGTTTTCATCTTGGCTCACGTATAAAAAGCTGGCAGCTGATGGGTGGCCTCGTGATGGTTTAGAAGTCAGCCTCCCCTCTCCCACAGAAGCAAAACAGTTATTCATCTCATACTTAATGATGAACAGTTACGTTGATCCAAAGTCAGCACAGAGGGTTTTGATACTTGATGGTCAGTTAAATAAAATGGCTCAAGCTTTTCTTGAAGACCTGGTATTTTCTCTGAACACTGATCAAAGTTTGACTAATCGGGCTTTAGATGCCAATAATCATTCAGAACAGGCAGAATCTGAGATATCATTGCACATAAATGAGGAATCAGAGGAGTTAATAAAAAACACACAGCACCTGGTTTACCCTCATGATTTTGTTTCCCAGACCAAAGGGAGAATCACCTTTAATGAAAACACACAACACACACTTGAGTCCCATAATTTTGTTTCCTCTGGCAATGGAAGAATAACCTTTGATGAAAAATCAAACAGAAATGATACGGTTTTAAAACATGATCCTGTCGGGGACCTTTTAGTGGGTGATGACATTGATACTGATACGACAGAGTCTTTTGTAGAGGAGGAAAACATGTTTGAAAACAGCACATACTGGACAAAATCAGATCAATTTGAGGGAGGAATTTCTGGAAATACTTTACAAATGGAGGCTGGGGGTTGTGAAGACAGTGAAGATCTTGATACTTTAAGTTCCCTACACATGTCAGTCCCTCCCATATTTTGCTCTGTGGAAAGCAGAAACATTGACTCACCATCTGAGTCCTCATTTATATCTTGCCATCAGATGCTACCACACAGTAAGGCTGAATGGTTTGAATCAAAAAGTGTCCATGTTGACCAAGCTCAGTTTTTATGCTCTGAGGACTCCACAGAGGGTGAAAATGAACGGGGCCGTGCTCTTCAGCTTCTGAAAGCCCAAATGGAGGAAGGCGGCATTTTGGACGTCACCTCTGGGAAATGTTATAACCTGGAGGAAGCTCTTAATAAGGGATTAGTGGATGAGGAGACAGTACTAGAGCTGCATGACTTCCAGTCAGATGAAAAAATTGGCATCCTAGGAGATGATATATGCACAGTATTAAAACAGGCAGTGCCAAACAGATGTCAAACGGAGCAGCAGAGCTTTTTGAGGTCTGATCGCTGTATTAGTGTCAGTGAGTCATTGCAGCTTGGATTACTCAAGGATTTAGATCCCAAAGACAGCATTTGCCCAGAAGAAAACTGCGTTCACTCCCTTTCAGAAGATCTGGGTTTTATTAATGCGAATGAAGCTGAAAAAATGCAGCAGGTGGTTTCGAGGAAAGTTGCTGTCATGGTGCTTGATTTAGCCAAAGAGGAGGCTGATAACAAAGAGAAAGAGAGTGAGAATAGAAGTCCAGATGTAGAGTGCAAGGCAACAGGAAAAGTAGACATGATGACTAATAAATTACATCTTTCCCCTTCGTCAGAAAGTGGTAACATGCCTCAGATGATCTCACCCGCCTTAAGGAGTCAGGTTACAGCAGAGTGTACTAATCATGCAGAGAAATTGCCTTTTCTGGCTGAAGACAGTGACTTGCAGATTGTAATGAATAGCGAGCTGACAGGTAGAATCTCCAGCATCAATACTGATTCCAAAAGCCAGATGCAGTATGCCACTTTCCTTGGTAAATCTGACAGCACACCCAGTGATAAGGATTTTTTCAGTGCTGGATATGATGCCAGTGTAAGAAATCAGACAGACAGTCAGGGCGAAGCAGACATGTCCTTTTTTTTAGATTGTAATGCTTTGTCTTTGGAAACTAGAGTGGAGGATGAAAGCGCTGTTCAGTCACCTTTGGGCTGTGAGCCAGTTCTGAGTGTGGATTACACATCGCCCGGGGATTCGGTTGAGAGTGCAGTCATCTCCGTTTCCAGGAGTAATTGTAACTCTGTCAAAAACAGTGCAGAAAATGGCAGCAGAATTACATTACCTCAGCCAGCAGAAAGTGATTTTAGCAGTGAATCTGAGCCCCGCAGCTGTCAGAGAGGTCAGAGCCTGAGTGCAGCTGTTTGTGAAAGTCTCTCACAACAGCAGAGCTCCTCCTCTCAGTTCCCTGCTGTTTACAGCAACATAATAGCAACAAATACTATCAACCACAGCAACTATGATATCGAAGATTTGGTCCTGACTCATAAAGATTTGTTAGGGTTGACACACGGTGGTGCAGGTGATGTTGAGAGGCTTTCCCCAGAGAGGCAAAATGATGACATGTTCACTATTGATACTGAGCAGATCTCTGTATCAAGAAAGGACATAGACAATGCCAATTTTGATAGAAATGTCTCCTGTTTAAATCCACCCTCTGCATTATCAGATGTCACCTTGGAACAGTCTGAAAATAAAATGGAAGAAGAGTTAAGATCTGATCTTCAAACAGAAGAGCAGAGATTAGATGTGTGTGCTTTTGTGCACCCTCATGCAGTTACTGATTTCCTTTCTGAGAGCTGCATTATGCCTGCTGGTTCCTCTTCAGCCCCATCTGTGCTTTCTAATCCAAAGACCTGTGTAGATGACCATGGGGAAATTGTTACCCACACAAATAAGGACAGTGGTTTGCAAAAGCCACAAGCTCAAGACACTGAAGAGGCTGTTGCTACAGATCAAAATAATCCACAATCTCCAGATAAAGACAGTTTCTGTGAGAGTAGCACTCCTCACGGACTCACAGAGAGCGGTCACCCAGATCTTCTCATGGATTTAGTGAAGCAAAATTCCCTCAGTTTAGACAGCAAGGAGGCAGGGAAAACAAAATTGTTATGCCAGGAAGAAAAGGGAAGTGAAGAGACAGTAAAGTCTGATGCTCCAAATATCCAGCTGCAGCTACTGCAGGTTTTTAAGACTGTTTCCGCAAGCCAGGACCTTTCAGTGCTTAAGGAAGTGATGGACACTCTCAGCAGTGCTCTGGGGTGTGACTCCCAGCAGGACCAGTGGCACACACTGGAGAGCATTAAGGAGGAAAGCTCAGAGGGAGAAGACGAGGGGTCAGGAGAGGATGACATTGCTGCAAAGACTCACCAACCATCTGCTGAGGGGTCTGCCAGCTCGGATGGCTGCAAAGTTGAGGAGGTCAAAAATAAGGTGCAGTTAATTTTGGTTCGATGGTCATCTCATCTCCAAGTTTTTGACATAAGTAACATCTGTTCCTTTTTTTTGGTTTCTGCTTTTTTCTTTTCCCACAGCTGTTCTCCGTCCAAGATTATTTGGAATGTGTTGGGAGACTGCAGGATCACACTGATGTATTAGACGATATCAGAAAAGACCTCGTAATCCAAATACCCATGGGCAACAACATGGAAGAATTGCAGGTCCAAATAGAGGAATGTCAGGTTAGAAATGACCAGTTGAAGCCCATTTGTAATTCATGGTATAAATAAATTATCAATTTTTAATATATTTCAAATTTATTATTTATTAACACATGCATTAGTTCCTGATCAAATGCATCTTTTATCCAGTCTCTGGAGTCTCAGCTTTCTAGTCTGGCTGATGTTCTGACAGTAGATATGGAGAAAGCCAAACAACTCATAAACTCTGCTGATGAGGACGTTCCCCAACAAATCCGCCATGATTTGTCCTCGATATATCTGGAGTTAGAGCCAAATTGTACTGCTGTTTCCCAAATGTGTGCAGAAAGAAGCAGCTCCCTGACTCAAGCACTGGAAATAGGGAAGGTCAGTGTTAATACAGTAATTAAAATAGAATAATTTAACAGTAGCATCAGTCATTGACTGCTTTACCTGTGGTTTTAGGTACATCTGGAGTCAACATATCAGCAGCATCTTAGTGATCTTAATAAGCTGGCGGGCCTCATTCAAAATACCTCTGAGATGTTGGGTTTGGATTTGAACACATGTGATGTGGACACTCTGAAACATTTGAGCCAGCAGAATAAGGTACCTCAAAGTCCAGTTTAAAACATTACACAGATTCAGTAGACAAGTGGAGAAAGACACTCAACATATTTCCATCTTTTATTTTTCCAGGACATGGAGAACCATCTGCAAAAAGAAGCCAGGCTCAAGTTAGAGGATGTCACATTTGATATCCAGTGCTTTATTTCAGAGCACACTCAGTTCCTTAGTCCAGCTCAGAGTAGCTACCTCCTCAAGTTCCTCAGCACCACTCAGCGAGCATTCAGAGACCAGATAGAAAGGCTTGTTACACAGAGGAGTGCCTTAGATGTCCTACTTGAAACCAGAGAGAAAGAAAACCTGGCAGAGGTCTGCTTGTGTATATGCTATAAATGCTTCACTGAGATTTTCTTGATACACAAAGGTGTAGATCTTTTGTGCTGTAGTTTAGGCTATGCAGGCTCTGTATAAACCATGTTACCTGTCAAGTGTAAGAATTTGCCCTGTAATTTCTTGACATGATTTGTATGAGTTAAAAATAGGTTAAACCCATATTTTGCAGCTGTGGCCCCCACCAGGGGACCCCACAGTTTGAGAACCACTGATTTAATGAATGAAAGAAAATCAAGCCCTGCAGCAGACATACTCAGGCTCTTATATACAAATACTGGAGTTTGCTGTTGTTTTATGTGGATTTAAACTTTAAATTTGAGCATTTTTCAAGTATTCAGACATTTAGCTTTTTTTGCACTGTATTCTAGTCAGTCTTGGTTTTGTTTCTGTTCCTGTTTTGAGGTTGTAAATGCCCAAATGTTTTGTAAAATAACACCATTGCATGCTTGAGTGCTTGATCACTGCTGCAGACTAACTTCTGTGCTTGTTGTGTTCTACAGGCCTCGAGACTGCGGTGAACAATTAACAGTGTAAAAAAATGCACTTTCCTTGTTGGAACATTTTCTAACAAAAAAAAACTAACCAACACACAATATGATGTCCTCCTGTGCTTTTTACCACCATGAGAACAAAAAGTGGCGAATAGCATGTTTACAGCATACTAGATATTTACACTGGTTTGATAAAGGAGAGTTTATTCTGAAGCAGACTTTGCATGTTACCTCAGTGTGCTTGAATAGTTTCTCCTTCCTTCCTTTGATTAGTGCTTCTTAGGGTTTTACTTTTATGTGAGCACTGTTTTATGCTTTTGAGGTTTGTTCTACATGAATGTGTTATTGTGAATAGATATGGATGTGCATAATTAGAGATTCAAGTTTTAGAGTTTGACCTTAACTTTTTTATTCTTCTTTGGTCAGTCGTTATTGGGGAAGCAGAAAGAGTTTACAGAGAAGTTGGCAGAAGTGTGTGATAATCTCACCCTGACCGAGAACCGCCTGATTGGTCATCAGCAGCAGGCTGAAAATGCTGACAATATCACAGACCTGCAGCAGTACCAGCAGGAGCATCAGGTTTAATAGAGCTTAACTTGCTTTGCCTTACAAAAAATAAAATCATGATGCTTCATTCATCAATTTTAAAAAACTATCTGTTTGTTCTCAAGGCTCTCCAAAAAGACGTGTTGACATACGCCAGTGCCTTAAATGAGGTGATCACCAGTGCTAAAAGGTTTCTGGAGGAAAACCGGAGCAAGCTGATGCCTGATCAGATCGCCACTATTGAAAGCAAGCTGGAAGAGGCTAAAAGCAAAGCCAAGCTCATCAACCAGCGCGCCGAGGAGTCCAGAAAAGATTTGGAGAAAGCTGTCACGACAGCCATAAAACAGGAGAGCGAAAAGGTTCAGATTCCTTCCATATGTGCTTTCTGTAAAAATCCTGAGAATTTGAATTATATGTTACAGTGAAATCAGCATTGTTAATGTGTGGTCTGTCTGTGCAGGCAGCAGCTGTTGAACAGCTTGAAGAAAGTAAGAACAAAATTGAAGGTCTTCTGGACTGGATATCCAATGTAGGAAATGAAAACAAGAGCAGCCTGGATCAAACAGACCATGTAAGCCAAGAAAATGGAAACCTGCCAGAGCAAACCTCAGCTAAGGGACTGATAACAGAGGATGACGATGCCAATGGAAACGCTTTGCAGACCACTGAAAAGGATTTTGGCAGAGAGACCAATGGCGAGGACAGTGAATCCCTGGACCTTGATAAGCAGTACCAGAGGCTCAAGGTATAGTTAGTTTGATGCATTTCTTTTTACAATAGTTCATACTCTTTCATACATCCGAAATACCTTTTTTTTTCATAACAGTTCACAGAATAATAAGATTATTAGACTGAGAAAACTGAAAATGTAGTTATATTTGAAACATAATATATGGTGAAGAGATGCAGATGAAGAGACGGTGGAAACAAGAAATGTGAAATATGATGTAGGTGCAACATGTCAAAAAATAGATAAAACTACACTATTTTATTTTAAAAAGTTTTATTTATCAAGTAGACATAAAAATTGAGATTAAAGAAATTAGTAAAAGGTAATGATATCTTAAAAAATGTTAGAAGACTGTTTTAGAATGGGATTTGTATCTAAAGTTAGAAAATAAAATGTGTAGTATAAAAGTCTATAACATGTTTTAACATAGTAATAACATGTTTTGCTCTATTTGTTACCACAGACCCATCATCAGGAGATTCTGTCCCAGCAGCAGGATCTGATCATGGCCACCCAGTCAGCTCAGGCTCTGCTTGACAAACAAGCCAGCGTTCTGTCTCCACAGGAGAAGGAGGCTTTACAGAAGAACATCCAAGAGCTAAGGGAGCGCTATGAGGCGTCCCTGACTCAGGCTGAGCAGCAGATGAAGCAGGTGCAATGTGTCCAGGAGGAGTTGAAGAAGTTTCAGGATGACTGTGAGGAGTTTGAAAGCTGGTTAAACCAAGCTGAAGAAGAGATTGAGGAACTAGGTGCACCTGCAAGCTCCCTTAATATCCTCAGCGATAAACTTCAGCGACAGGAAAGCTTCTCAGAAGATGTGATTTCCCACAAAGGGGACCTTCGCTTTATCACTATTTCGGGACAGAAAGTGCTGGATGTGGCTAAAGCCTTTGGATCGGCTGACCCAGCAGCTAAGAATCCTCTGCTGCATGTGGATACTTCAGGCACTTGTTCTGCTGTCAAGGATAAACTAGATTCAGCAGCCAGTCGATATAAAACACTACATTCACAGGTATTTCGTGTGCAGTTTATCAGATTGGGTGCAATGGCTTGTTCTTGCCACTGTGTGGCAGCATCTACCCAAATATAAAACAACAACAAACAGGATTAAATGGGCACAGCTACCCTACCATAGAAATGTCAGCGAAAATGAAAGTTTTACTGATTTATTTTAAAATTTAAATAAAAAAATTTATTTTTGTTAAGGATGATGCAGTTTAACATGAAGCTGATTTGCTGCACAGAGAGTTTATAGCTATTACTAATTTTCCATCCTAGTTGGGCTTTTACATACACAATATATGATAAAGATATACAGTTTTTTCTCTTAAAATCACAATGTGCTAAAGGTGCAAACCTATAATAATACACATTAAATGAGGGAAAACACTACAGTTACAGCACTAAAGTGGAATACATAAATTCTTTTAAACTGGATTCTAAAATAATAATTTAAAACATAATCAAATAAAATTGCTGCAGCTCTGGTTCACTTTTAGCCAACCCTTAACCTGTACTGTGGAAAATTATCTAAATCTAATGGTCTTCTTCTTTTTATTTAATATCTAAAATGTCTTTATTTTTCTTTTTTTTTAGTGCAATCTGCTTGGAAACAACCTCAAAGAAGTGGTTGACAAATACAAAAGGTATGACGATTCAAGCACCGGTCTTTTGAAGTGGCTCAACAGCTCGGAGGAGGAGGCGAGAAAGCAGCAATCAGAAGCCATAGCAGCTGACCCTCAAACGCTACAGAAACAGCTGGAGGACACCAAGGCAAGAACCACACCTAGGGCTGAACTAATTAGACATATGAGCTTAAAGTCAGGTCAAGAACTTGAAAAGCTCAGATTTGTCTCACCCTGTGGTATTTTTCTATCTCGTTATCTCTCATTCCAAAGAGAGTTCATGTGAAAAAGTCCTTTTAGTCATTTTCCATATTGATTCATTGCCTGCACCTAAAGTTATTCTCATCATAGCATTTATCAACTCTGTGAACTCTAAAGGTTATGGGCAGTAAAGACAAAAGGAATAGCATTGTTTAGACGTAACACATGTAGCTCTTGGAGCATTGACTGGGTTATAAGGGCAATAGACCAGCCTCACCATATACAGTGTTTTCACTGACTTAAGTACAACAAAGCTATTTTTAGCTTTGCATTCAAAGTCAAGGCCACATGTGAATAGTTTAACTCTGGTCATTTGTAGCGTGCATACTCCTAGAAGAAGATAATGAACTGGGCTGACAGAGCTGTCTCTGTCAAAGGTTTTGGCTGCAGCTAGTTTCAGCATTTCTCTGTAGCGAGGTAGTGACTTACAGGATAAATATGCACAGATAAGAGGTGCCTGTGAGCCAACCAGCAAACACAGTACTTTGGGCTTGGATCTGAAATCACTGCAGAAATTCTAAGCACTTCTGTAAACGTAACAGTCAAGGCAGACAGATATATTTAACTACATATATTTAATGAGCCAGTGTTAAACCCAGATGTTGTTATTTTCTTCAAATACACTGCATAAAAATGCCTTATTTGTAGAAAGATGTATGTAAACATGTATATGTGAGGATTTGTTTTTACTTCCTTTTACTATTTACTAATCTACAGGCTTTACAAGGTCAGATGATGGGACATCAGACTGCTATTGACTCTTTACGTAAAACAGCTGAGTCTTTGATAACATCTGAAGGTGACCTGCTGAGCAATCCAGATGAGATCCAGGAGACAGTAGGTGAGAAATATAAAAGTCAGCTGCACGGCATGATCTGTATACCTAATGGCTCAGTTTGCCAAACATGGATTAAGCCTAGTCATAGACCATAAATATTTTTTTTAATGGAGGTCTGCACGGACTGGGACTAGGCCTAATCCATGTCTGGACAACCTGCTCAGGGCTGAAGGGACTTTGGTATGATGACTGAGACCCAAATTTCTAGTGTTTGCCAGTAGCACTTCTAAATAAGGAACTTGAAAGACACCAGACAATTAAATAATTTGTAATAGTTTGGAAAGTTTTAAGCATGTTTAAGTTTCCTGTCCTTAGTCCTGTAAAATGTTAATCAAGCACCTTGTTACTGCAAAAAGAAAAGCCATAATTTATCAAACTATGATGTCAACACACCACAAAGAGTCCACCGTTCTTTTACTAAAATAGAAAAAAAAGTTATCAGTGTGATTCATGGCTTTTGAACTGTCTCATTTGTGTTCATTTTCTCCAGGTATTGGTTTCTTGGCATATACTTAAAAATGCTATTACCCCAACCAAAAACCTAATGGCTGTTCTTTGCCAACATTACAGCCTAAACAAACTCATAAATGCCAAATATGTTTCTGCCTTAGTTTGAAATGTTTATCCTATGGTGTGTTCCAGACAGTGAGACATGATTCTGTTTTAAGCACAACCTGATTTGTTTTCATGTGTTCTAGATGACATAGTAGAGCGTTATGACAACCTTTCCAAGTCTGTAAGTGATCGAAATGAGAAGCTGCAGATCACCCTGACTCGCTCTATGAGTGTTCAGGATGGCTTGGATGAGATGATGGGATGGATGGAGGGAGTAGAGGCCAGTGTGGAAGAAAAAGGGCAAATAGCCTTGGACTCTGCATCTCTTGGAGATATCCTGAGCAAAGAAGCAGTATGTTTTCTTGTCAACATTTCAGCACTCTAATAACTTTTCGCTAGCCCCATATTCATTTTAATTATCTAATAAAACTTTGCTGCTTTCCCTCTTGTTTTTTAAGGCTTTAGAGCAGGACATAGCAAGTCGCCAGAGCAGCATCTCAGCCATGAAAGCCAAGGTGAAGAAGTTTGTGGAGACGGCTGATCCCTCTGCTGCTGCGCTCCTGCAGTCTAAGATGGACACTCTCTCCCAGCGCTTCTCTGATGCTTGTGATAAGCATAAGCAAAAAGTTGCTACACTGGAGCAACTGAAAGAAAAGGTCGAGCAGTTTGAGAATGTAGGAGAAAAAGTCCAGCAGTTTGTTGTGAAGCGTTCACAGGATCTTCACGAAACAGATGGGCCGGGGAAGACTTTCAATGAACTGTCTCAGCTAATGAAGGTGTGTTTAAAATTTTCAGGATTTTCTCTCAGTAATATAATGTCATCATGTACAGGTAAATTGAGTGTTATATTTTCCCTGCAGAACACTAAAGCTGAGATGGCTGAATATGCCAGTGATTTGGAGAAGCTGCAGACTCTGTCCAAGGAGCTGTCTGAAATAAGCTCTGATGGAAACAAAGCCCAAATCCAGAGCAAGATGGACAATCTCTCAAACATTTTCAGCACCTTTAAAGACACCGTCAAAGAAAAGTAAGTCAAGAAAAGAAGGTCTTTGCATTTCCACTGTTAACAGTTAATTATGTATCCTTTTCCTTAACTTTTATATTTGTATATAGTTTGTAAAGTACGCATGGATGCATGGTCTGATTCCTCATGTCTGCTTGTAGGGAAGAGGAGCTATCATCCTGTGAGGACCAGCTGGGAGAGTTCAGATCTGCAGCCAGTGCTCTCACCAAGTGGCTGGAGGAGACCAATGACAAAGTACCTGCAGTTCCGCCAAGCAGCAGTGAGAAAAGTCTGGAGAAGGACCTGCAGATAGTCACTGTGAGTCATGAGATAAATACAAAGTATATTATAGAGAGAGTGTTATTTTTACATGTGTTTTATCTTACTGCACTTAAAGTGCTGGAACAGAAGTCAGCGTTGTTTACACCTGACACAGCAGTTTGGAGTTTTGCAATAGATAGCAGATTATAGACCCATACTCCTTAAACTCCCCACTATCCAATCCTGCTTTCTCTGCCAGCTAATGACAGGTGAATATGCCCCGATGTCTATGCAGGAGTGAAACAGTATGTTGTCCAGCAGAGAGATTGCTTTCGTCATAGTGTCTTATTGAAAAGAACGCAAAAGTAGATCCTGAATCTGTAAATATGAATGAAGAATTAATGTTTCTCACATTTACTTTTCAGACATCATCTTTTGATTTCTCGTGTTATAAATCTCGGCTGCGTGTTCATTCTTCTCTTTTATCAGGGATTATTAGATGAATGGACATCCAAAGGCCCTGCTGTCCAAGACCTGAACAGTAAAGGTTCAACACTGTGTAGCCTTATCACTTTTCTCACATCGCCTGCCAAGACAAAGACTCCCAACAAGTCAGGTAAACATCAGCACACTTAACCTCATGTATATGAATCATTGAGCGGAATTGGAAGCATAGTGTTTGGGTTCCCTTCTGAGTGTTGTTTAATCACTAACCATTAAAGATCATGGAAAGATCTTGTGCCATCAGTCCTGGTCCATCTCCCTGTTCCTGACACAAGCTTTGTCTTATGTCTTTGCATCAGCTCTTACTAATGGTGATGGTCCAGCAAGCCATACCTACCTAACCAATAAAGGTAATCAAGTGTGTGTGGGGATGCTGCTTTGTCATCACAGTGTCTGTGGTGTGCTGTACTGGTACTGTTTTTGTTTTTTTCAGATGCCACATAAATAACAACTTCTGAAAACTGACAATATGTTCAGATTATGACTATTAGTTATAGAAAAAAGACAATAGGACAGAGAGAGTTTGTTTTTTTAATACCCTCATACTCTGAATATACTGTACTGTACCATAAGGCTAATATATTAACCTTACTATTACTATGATCTCATTCTGTCTATAAACTTCTGGTAAAAAGAAAAAATATATATAATGAAATTATTTCTCACATCCTCAGAGCTGATGGTTATTCAGCAGAACATGTCATTCGTCAATGAAGGATACACGAACCTCGGGGAAACGCTGAAGAGTCGAGCAGCACAGCTGAGTAGTTTGGTGCAAGAGGTGAAAGAGGCCCAAAAGGAGATGGATGAGATGATGATATGGCTGAAGGACATGAAAAGGACCGCAGAATCCTGGAACAGTGCAGGCACAGAGAAAGATTCAGTGAAAACACAGCTTGAACAGCAGAAGGTACAAAAGTGTTTTGCTCACCAGATGGACTGTTGTATTTTAATTATATAGCAAAACCGCACGCGGTTGTCGCTGTGAATGAGATAGTCATATGACAATCTTCATAGAAATCATTCAGCATTCATGATTTGTTTTGCTCTTTCAGGCATTTGAAGATAGCCTGAAGCAAAAACAGGAGGCGCTTCATAAGCTCAGAGAGAAGCTCCTCGGTTTGATTAAGACTCATCCAAACTCTCCTGAGGCAGCAAAATGGAAGCAGATGCTGGCAGAAATAGGTATGGTCCAAGCTGTTGGCTCCAGATATCCCTGTGTAATGTCCGTCACTGAGACAGTCAGAAGTATATGTTGAAAAACGTATCTCACTATGACACTGGTCTTTAGGTAATGGATTTGTGAACTATTTGGTTAGATATAATCCTGGTGACAATCCATGTTGTTTTCTAAAGCTGCACCTCAAACATTCATTTTATCGAAATGTGATCCTGTCTCAGTACCTGCTCTCTGCTACACTGGTTAAATTAACACAGGCCTTGTGCCAGAATCTACATGGTGGCAGGTTTGCTAGGAGAACAGTGGGACAGAGGACATAAAGGTGTTGTTGTGCTGACTAATGGACATTGGTGTGATTATTCTGTCCTCTTGTTTAGATGCCGCTTGGGCAGACATCAGCGGCACTGTAGAGGAGAGGAAGCTGCACCTGGAGCAGTCCAACAAGAATCTGGACATCTTCCAAACAACGGAGCAGCAGCTTGGACAGTGGCTTTCAGAGAAGGAGCTGATGATGAGTGTCCTTGGGCCCCTCTCAGTAGACCCGAACATGCTTAAAATGCAGAAGCAACAAGTTCAGGTTAGAATAAAAGTAAAGTAAATAAAATGCTAAGTAAATAAAAGTTCTTTAGAATAATTTGACACATGTTCATTAAGCATTTCCTCTCAGTTTCTGAAGGAATTTTCATCTTCACTGATTTTCTTTCACTATCCTCCAGATCCTCCAGAATGAGTTTAAGAGCCGCAAACCTCAATGTGAGCAACTTGAGGAAGCTGCCTCCGCCATCCTAAGCTCATCAAGCAACCAGGATCCTTCAAGTGGGAAGCTGGTGAAGGAGCAGCTTGCTGCAGTCACCCAGAAGTGGGAAAGCCTCACAGGACAGCTGGACCAGCGAGACAGTCTCATTGACCAGGCAGTGGTGAAAACTGGGCAGTTTCAGGAGTTACTGAGGAGTCTCAGTAACACTGCCACTAACTTGGAGAATCAGCTCACAAACCACCAAGGCCTCAGCACCCAACCTGATGCTGTGAAGAAGCAGTTGGAGGATGTCCAGAACATCTCAGCTCAGTTGAGAGAGGAGAAGAAGAAGCTGAAGGAGGCTGAGGCCATCAATGAAGAGCTTACAGCGATGGTAACTGAGGACTATCTCAAAGCAGACCTCGCAAGGCAGCTGGAGAGTGTCAGGAAGCCTTTTAAACAGCTGGAAGAGAAAGCAGGTTGGACTTTTAACTAACTAACCCACTAATACAGTGTTTGTGATGAGTTATTGCAGCTGCAGTTTCCCCACTGGATAAATTATTGTATTGAAAATTGAAAATAGCTCTTGTAGAGTTTTCAAACTCCACATAGCCCTATTTTAACTTAACTTGGTTATTGTAATGTTGTTTTAAAACTCACTTTATCTCTGGTAGTGGTCAACTTGCTTAATATGTTTCCCATATTTCTCTGTTATAGCACAAAGAATCGAACAGTTGAACTCAACCTTTGCCAGTTCTCAGCAGTTCCATCAGACCTCCAAAGATTTCCAGTCATGGCTGGGTGAGAAGCTCCTGGACCAGTCTAAGCCCAAGCCCATCTCTGCTAAAGTGGAGGTTCTGCAACAAACTGTGGAGGAGCACAGTAAACTCCAGAAGGCTCTCAGTGAACACGAGGAAGCTTTCAGTACAATCACTGGAGAGGGAGAGATGCTTCTGCACAACACTGATGGTGCAGAGAAGTTAGCACTACAAGGTCAGCTCACTACCCTCTCCTCTAACTGGGAGGAAGTGAAGAAGAGCTCTGCAGAGCAGGCTGACAAACTCCAAACTGCTCTGATGAGATCACTGAAGTATCAGGAGCATGCAGAGAAGCTCAACTCTTGGATTCAGGAGTGTGAAGCTAGCGAGGGCCGAGTCAAGCTCACCGTTGATCCTGTTGCTGTGGAGAGCTCCATTTCTCAGTTGAAAGCTCTCCAGAAGGATGTTGATAAGCACAGAGGGTTGGTGGAGCAGCTCAACACAGCTGCAGATAGCCTTCTTGAGGTGGCCAACACAGACACTGAAGCTATAAAAGAGGAGAAGGCTGGCATTGGCAAAAGAGTGGACAATATAGTGGAAAGTCTTCAGAGCAAAAGGGAATCCCTAGAGAAGATCTCACACACAGTAAAGGAATTTAATGATGCGTACAAAGAGGCACAGACTCAGCTTGATGGAGCTAAGAAGCAAGTGGATGCCCATGAGACACAGGGAGTGCAGGCACACAGCAACAAGAACTTAACCAACATGAAAGCCCAACATAAGAGTTTAGAGGCAGTGCAGAACCAAGTAGAGCACATGAAGGCCTTGGCCAAGGACCTTGTGGTAGGTGTCCCAGATGCGGAAGGAGTGACAGACCTCTTACTACAGGCAGACAGCATAGAAAAAGACTACAGCAACCTTAACAAGAAACTGGAGGAGACATGTCAAGCATTGGAGGGTAAACTGCAGGGTATCGGGCAGTTCCAAAACAACATCCGTGAGATGTTTGCACAGTTCACAGAGCTGGATGATGAGCTGGACAGCATGTCTCCTGTGGATCTTGACTTGGACACTCTTAAAGAACAGCAGGACAACATTCAGAGTTTTGTGGCTAAGCTGCGGGAGCTGATGGCTAACACAGCCAATGCTGGAGACAGCTGTAAGAAGATGTTAGAAGCTGAGCCCTCACCTGACCTGTTAGGCCTGAAGAGAGATCTTGATGCTCTGAGTAAGCAGTGTGGCAAACTGTTAGACAGAGCCAAAGGAAGAGAGGTCCAGGTGCAGAGTACTCTCACAAAGCTAGAGGAGCTGTATGGTAAACTCCGTCAAGTGGAAGATAAACTCTGCAGAGCTGGAGACAAGGAGGCATCCCAGGAGGCAGTTGGCATGGAGACAGATGTGATCAACCAACAGCTGGAGGCTTTCAAGGTATGTTTACCCAGATCTGAGGCTTCATTTTCACTTCTTTGGCTGAAAAAGTGAAATAGATGTATGGTTAAATATATGTAGATGAGTATGTATAAATGGGAGCTTGTTGTTCACGTTACACCACAGTACAGTTGTTTGTTTTGTGATCTCAGGTGATCTCAGGGGATCAGAGTTGCTACATTAGTGAACTTGATGATCATTGTTCCAGAGGGATTTTATACCTCCTCATATATGTAGCTTATTTCAAACATCAGTCATGTTTCTGTGATCATAAACTGCACTGCTTTTTCTCACAGTTTTTGTGCATTTATTAGCCTTTCTTAAATGCATATAGTCCACGGCATTTGAAGCTACAGCATGCATGCATTCACTTCTTATTTGTGGAAAAGCAGTAGAAATTTAATATTTACAGTGCGTGCTTTGTTTTTGCCAGCTTAGACTAACTGTATTATTTTGGATGTAACTCCATAATAAAACTTACCTTATTTTCTACCTTAAATTATATTAGAATAATTAGATATGGTATTAGTGGCAATAATAATATTTTTTCAAAGTAATTTCTAGTAAATAATATAAATGTAAAAATACATATTTTATATTGTTGCTGGAATTCATTTGTAAGCATTAAAGTCATGTTTTTCACCCCAAATCTGCCACCAGTGGATCAAGTGTCCCCTTTGCTTTACAAAACAGGCAGTTATTAAGAAATACTACTTTCATTTAATATCTGAAATCTGTAAACATTTTTCTAAAATGTTTAAAACCTAAAAATACCATTTTTAGATGCTGTCTACCCACAAAACCTTGCATTGGAGCAAATTATACTAGCACACTGAGCACACAATCCTCTGGGGACTGCTGGTTCATTTGGGGCATCTGGTGTTAACAAAGAGCTAGGCTCCAAATGCAATGATGGGGCAAAAGGGAAGGACTGTCACAGCCAGGTGGCTGCCAGCAGGGTGTTACTTGATTTTTATAATGATGCTGAGCCTGCATCCTGATCTCTTAACCCTGATATAATTGTTCTGAACCTTTGCAACCTGAACTCTAAGCTCAAAGATGATGCATGTTATTTTCATCCCCAAATTTTTATCAGCCATTAATAATTAATAGTGAGGTCAGCCCAATAGCTTTCCAAAACCCTTGATGTTAATTTTTCCTACATAAATCATATTCGTTCAGCTTAGTTTCAATCCAAATTTTCCACTGGTCATCTACGCCTAACCTGCACTGTCTCTGTGTCCCATCAATGAACCCGCCCCACAGTTTGAGTAATACAATAATACTGTAGACACAATAAACTGTTTAGCCTACTATTTAATTCATATGTGTCTCTGAAATCTGATTATTTAGAGAAACTGGCTGCTATGTAGTTGCAGCCAATGTCAATGAACACTTTAACCCCAAAGGCTAGAGATGATTTATTTCAGCTTTTGCTTGTACTTTTTGGATTTTGTTTTCAAATTCCCCTTACTCTCCATATTGTTTGCAAAATTCTGGGTGCCTTTGTTGCTATCAGTTAGGGATAAAACACATGTCAGCCAGTAGCAAGATTTACAGACAGATGCAAAATATTCTAAAAGCTCCTAAATTCCTGTGGACTTTGTCAAAAGAGGATTAACCTATATTTACTGTAGAGGTAAACTGATGAAGGCCTTCTTCATTTACAGTATTAGATCATACTACAAAAAAACCCCCAAAAAAACAATGTCAACAGCTGTGTATAGGCAAACGACACAGATCTATCGTAATATGTAGGTCAAGGGATTTTTTTTTTTTTCAATTAGTGGGGTGCTGCATTTGAGCAGGAGGGCAGCATCCAACCCCCACAGGAGATGCTTGTATTAAAATATCATTGGGGTAGCAAGGTCGGAGGTGCCTGCTTTTACTGTGGAATTTGGCTTAAAGACCTCGTAGGGCAGCTATTAAAGAAGTGATTGATTCAAGTTGTTGCTAAGCAGTATTGTCATGGTGTTTTTACTCCATCATTGTATTCTTGCCACTCTGGGTTTGGAGGGCACACACGGCCTCAGCTGCCGGTGGAAAATCCTCTTTGTACTCATTTGTAACAATACTTAGCATCAGGAGGGGAACAGTCTCGCACAGCAAATCAGTATTGGACCTCACGTTGTTTCTTTATTTAGCAGCAGTCTGAATAATTGTGTCATCTTCTGTTTTATATGGAGTGAATCAGGCTATTTTTGCTGTTGGTAAGTGGGCTTTATTGGCAGCTAGTGAGCAAGAAATAAACAGAGAAAGACAGCGCTTGGATTCCTCGCGTTCATGTGTTGTTACCATTTTAGGTCCGGTTTTGAAGGAGACGTGCTCAGCTTCATGTGTTTGCTGTTGTCTTTCACATGAGTTGTGTAGGAGTTCGGAAACCCTGGTGTATGTACTGTATATCTTAAGGTGTACCCTAAAGGTCAGATTTTAGTGACTCAACAGTGCAGGGGGGGCTGGCGTGGGCGACTTTTCTCACTGGTTAGACATTACATCAGTGTCTCTTGCAAGTCAAAACGAATTTCTATCTTCTGAATCACACTGTAGCTACTCCAGCTCATTGAAGGTGATGATACTTGTGAAAATGTGTCACTGGAGCCAAATTATTCTCCACCAAATAGCCATGACAAATTATCGTTAGTGCGGAACGTGAAACCTCTGTGGGCCAGCTGAGCAGAGTATAAATTGCTTTGCTGTAAGTTTATGTTGAGTTTTTACTCCTCAAAGGTCTCTAGTGTTGGAAAGAGGATGTTAGCAGACATAAAATTTAGATGTGATGACATTTTTAAAAATGATTTTCAGGCACAGAAATCTGAATTATAATTGAAATATTGAGCTTTGTAAGTTAATAAATCCAAATTATTTTCACTCACTGTAGGTTTTTTTGTTTCTATTGCGACATATAACTTCCATACTTAGCAAACCTTTGATAAACTATGATCGTTCCATTTCATTTAAGCACTAAAGGCCAAAAGTTGATAAAAAATGAGCCCTATGTAGTGTGAAGGTAGTCCTCAACTGAGCAGCAGTTAAATGTTGTTTCAGACCTCTTGTTCCTCAGATGATCAGCTTTAGAGAAAAATGTATCTGGTCATAACAAGTGTTATCTAGGCTATTGGCAGAAGTTTAAAAAATAACATTTTAAAGCAAAAATGCCAGGACTCTGGTTTGAAATGTTTGTCTTTAATGATCATAAAATAACTTTTAGTTTTGGTCCATTTGTTAGCTTGAGCTCTGTCATGCCATTTCTGATTGATCGATTAACTCATAATGAAAATATTCCTCACTGTTTAAGGCAGAAATCACGACTGCGTTTTAGCAGCCATGTGAACAAGTCAGCTAATAATCCAGGAGTCTCTCCTCCAAGTTTTAAGTTTCAGGTCCTTCTAATTTTATTATAAGTAACAAATTGATACAGACAAAAGCAAAGCAAAAGGATTTAAGGATTATCATTGTTGTAATTTGATAACGCTCGTATAGATTGCACATTCTCCCCGTCTGACTAAAGTTTTGCTCTTTTTTTGTGATACTGAAAGAGCTTTATTCAGTTGTTTGACCAAAAAAACTCTTCAACCTTTGATCCCCTCAACTTTTGGCCTTTAGTGCTCAAATAAAATGCAGCATTCACAGTTAATGAAAAGTTTGCCAAGTTTTAAAGTTAAATGTAACTGAGGTGACAAAGAGACCTCTAAAAAGGAAAAAAATCATTTGTATTAATTTATTCAAATTTTCTGACTTGTCTAGGCTTCAGCTCTTTTTAAATCCCTTCAGATCTTAACTGCTGTTTTACCCCTAACATCGTCCTCTTTCCATCTCTGCTCATGCACGCAGAACTGGACACGGTGGTTTGGGTTGTTCAGCTCCAAACTGAGCCGCTGTGGTGCTGACAATCCAGGAAACAAAAATAAACTCTTTTCATTATCTCCTCCATCCTGCTTTCTTCTCCTACCCCGGTCAGTGGACATAAAAGCCTCTTCATGCACTTGGCAGAGCTGTCGGTGTTAAATTACCTGGGACCTGTGCCTCCCTCAGCATTCCACAGTAATTAAGAATATCTGCGGGGTCCACAGCAACCGTCCACAAGAAGAAAGCAGAGGGCAGAAAGCGAGAAAAGAGAAAAAAAAATGCTTGTGTGTTTCAGCATAGTGTGATGTCATCACAGTGAGAGCTGGTGTGTACTGCTTCCCCTCCCCATTCCCTCAGTCACTGAAAGAAAAAATAAAAGGGAAAAGTGAGTGACTGTGTCATGATGGCTTAGAAGTGAAGTCATATGGGCCACGAGGGGGAATTAAAAAGGGAAAAAAAGGGTCATATGTCCACCAATCAACATGTGCCGGAGCGGCTCAGAGCACAAATGGAGTTGTGGCAGATGTTGTCTGAATAATGAGCGGGGGCGGGGCATGAAACCCTCTGCCAGGAGGGTGTCTGTCAGTGCGAGAGGAGCAATGGGAGAGGAAGGGCAGGCTTTTTTGTTTATGTAGGAGTACCAGCTCTCCTCAGAACTGCCTACAGTTTGTAGTAGAGCCTGCTGGATTTGTCTCTGGATATTTTCACTTTGCACTGAGGATTTTCCTTAAGTTCACATGGATGTTGCAAGGATTTCAGGGAAAAGGAAGCCCTTTGTACCATAGGAATAGTGATTATGTTTTTGGCAATGCTTGGAGAAGAGCCTAGAGGAATATATTTTTGGAATAGGTGACTTTATTGAAAGACTGGACTTTCATTCCTTATATGGAGTATAAGGTTATTTTGCAGTCCTAGCATTTGTTTGGGATTTTTAAATATTGTTTGACATTTTTGTATTTGTAAAGCCTTTAGTTTCAGGGCTTAATCAACTTAATTGTGGCTTAATTTGTAGTTTGAGTGAAGATTTTATTTTGAAAAATGAGTGGAAATGTTTTATATTCATTTGTTAACTTCTCATGTAAGAGAGGACAAACAGTGTTATTTTGCACACAGTTGCTTCTTGTGTAAGTTGCCCACATGTTGACTTCTTTTTAAATTACTCAGCATGCACTAAAGCAACTTATACCTCAAAGGGTTTCACTGCGTCCTTTATCTTTTCTTTGTTGTAAGCTGTGACAATTGTTTTAGCATGGGCAAGCCGCTGAGCAGACCAGATTGCCTCAGACAAAACCCTTCCTGTGTGGGGAAGGGGGAGGAGGAGGATCTGAACATTGATGACTGCTATGTGCCCCAGAGGTCCATTTATGACACCGTCCGGCTCAATGAGCAGATAGACTCGGGCTCTAAAGGTAGCCTTTCTTCCCGTCACTTCACAGGCAACCTGCCCTACACACACCGCACACTAGACCTCAGCAGTCTGTGTGGAAATGGAGCTCTTACTCCTTCTAGTTCATTTGAGCTCCAAACAAGAAAACCTGCCATGCTGGATGAGCGTGTGGTTTTTGATGGACTTAAACTGAATGGGGACATTATTAGGGTCAATGATACAGTAATGCCAAAGTCACGTCTGCAGGGAGGAGAGAAGAAGGACCATCCTCATCATCGGCGGTCATGGCGGACTTTTGCCCCCACTAATTTGGGCGAGTATGCAAGCCGCAGTGGAACGCTGTGCTCTGGGAGCGCAGAGAGGCCTGGGTTGATCAATGGCAAGAGAGGACAGAGTAGGACCAGCTCACTGACATCTGAAGAGGACTCGGGTTTGTACAGCCCTACTGTGGAGAGGGAGCGACATGCCCGGAGATCTCACATAAGAACAGGCCCTGGTACAAGGAGCTTCTCATCTTCAGAGGCAATGCATGTGTCTGGTGACCTGAAAACAGGGCGATCGCTCAGCTCAGGGCAGGAGGACTTTCCTTTCTTGTCTGTGAGGGACAACCGATCTCTTTACCACAGTAGCAGCTTGGTTCAGGGGACAGAATCCTGTGGGATGAAGCTTAATGAAAGGGATAACCTAAGCAACGGAGATTATAAATCCTCCACAGGGAGGTCATCTTCAGGGTCAGCCTCCAGAGCTCAAAATGACACCTCTGGATGGCGTTCAAGGACTTTAACAGACTATGATGAACTGTCCACTGCTGAGCTGTTAGAGGATGTGTCATCTCAGGATGACTGTGAGTTGGTTAGCATGGTGGTGACACAGCCTGAAACTTACGGAAACTCTGTAACTCTACCCATAGAGAGTCGCCAGCAAACAAAACCCTTTACTGTGCAACAAGGGGCGTCCAAATACAGCATGGAAGAGCTGGAGGAGTTTCTGCAGTCACTGGAAGCCTGTCTGCCTAAAAGTATACAGACATTCCAGCACGCAGGGGAGCAAGAGATCGAGGCTTTACTGAATGCCATTGCTGCATGCCCTGAAATGGACCCTATGGGCTTTTTCACCCCACAGGTGCCCCAAAATAGCCTCTCCATCCATTTCCGAATTTTTTTGCCATTATTATGCGTCTCTCTAGATGAGTTTTTCCTGGCTGATGGATTGGTGTTTGTCTTACATATCTGATTACATGATGGGTGAATTAGGTTTTACTCAGCAGCCAGCCTGGAAGTCTGTCTGCATGATTGTGTACAGCTGGGCTTCAACTGTTCTTAAAACTGCTGACTTCTTAACTGGTTAAACAGTTGCTTATGTCAGCTGGATTTTTAACACTAAACCTAAAGTGATGATGTGGCTATTGTGTCCCTGGACATTGATATGAAATACCTTCCTGGCATTATGCTTTGAATTTATGAATTTTTATGTGTGTCTTTTTAGATATCTCTGAAGCAATTTGTAAGACACAGATGTTATTGTAATTCACCTTCTCAAATTCCAATTCATTGCAGAATCAATTCATTGAAGTCTCTGTTCTTTACATACAGAATAATGCAAATTTAATTTGATTAATTAGATTTTTCAGGGCTACAAAAAATGATTTCCTAAAGATTAATGACATTGTATTTTCTAAAATATTCATTATGATTTGTTCTATTTGGATTTAGACTTTTCAGAAAGAGGACATTGATCCATTGCAGTCCCAGCTTCAAGACATCAACTCCCTCGGGCAGGGGCTGATCCAGAATGCTGCTAAAGGCACCAGCACTAAGAAGCTTGAGGATGACCTGGAAGGTGTCAACTCCAAGTGGAATACCCTCAATAAAAAGGTTACATGTCACTTATTATCAGTCTGACTGGGTGTTTGCATTTATAAAGACTTGACCTTGGCCTTAAAACAGGTGACATCTATATTTACCATTTGGTCTGCAGATTGCTGAGCGTTCAGCCCAGCTGCACGAAGCCCTCTTGCGTTGTGGACAGTTCCAGGATGCTCTGGAGTCCCTTCTCAGTTGGTTGACTGACACAGAGGAGCTTGTGGCCAATCAAAAACCTCCCTCTGCCGAGTTCAAAGTGGTGAAGGCACAGATACAAGAGCAGAAAGTAAGTGGCGCAATCACAGATTCAAATACAGAGAAAACAACACAAGTTCTGTTTTAATTTTAACACTTCAAGTCTACTCAACATTGGCTCTGCCATTTATTTTATTTAATTGATGTGCATTGTTAAACATGAGTGTGGTACACAAAGCTTTTTGTTTAAAGAGCAACTAATTTGTGTCAGGTAGATTTACTGTTTTTCATAAAGGAACCAATGCAAAGGCACCCAATGACTCTCTTTCTTTGTTTGCCTTTGACAGCTCTTACAGAGACTACTGGATGACCGAAAGCCGACAGTGGAGCTGATAAAAAAGGAGGGAGGGAAGGTTGCAGAACTGGCAGAGTCTGTGGATAAGGAGAAAGTGGCAAAAGAGATTGAATGCCTGGGACAGAGGTGGGACGCTCTTCTCAAAAAGGCTGAAAACAGGTTTGTATAAATATGGTAATGTAAAACCATAGACTGTATATAAAAGATGGGTGTGTCCTCCAGATCTGAAAAACAAGGGTGCTTTAAACCTGCATTCTTTCGAATGACCAACGGGAGCAAGTCGGTTGTATAGTTTCAGTTTCCACTTTCAAGTCTTCTTGAGTGGTCATTTCATAAACTACAGTTGCATTTAGAATTAAATAAACTATTAAACAGGGTATTTTAAGAGGTTCTCTACTTTGACAAGTAGCTAATGTACATAGTGTCCTCAGGTCAGATCCAACCCTCGTTTATAATGTCTGGTGGTAAAAAAAACAAGATGGGAAGAGCCAAAATGCCAAACTAAAGGCTTCAGAACCAATCATTGACATCACCATGGACACATCCATCTTTTAAATACAGTCTGTGTGGGAGCAATGTTTAAGTATGCTTCAGAATTAAATGCTGCAAGTAAAACAACTCTAAAGATTTGTGATTTTTTTTAACCTAGTTGTGCTTATTGATTGGGATTTGGGAATATTTAGAATTTAAGAATTTAATAAAGAAAGTCAGTTATATCCAAAAAATGTTTCTGATGACTATACTTTTTCCTAATCCACTGCTCTTCCCTTAAGGCAAAAGCAGTTAGAGAGCATCTTGGTGGTCACTCAGCAGTTCCATGAGACTCTGGAGCCCCTGAGCGAGTGGCTTGCAGCCACTGAGAAACACCTCGCCAACTCTGAGCCAATAGGCACTGAGACATCTAAGCTGGAAGATCAAATTTCTCAACACAAGGTAATATCCAACATTTTTCATCATTTCCATATTTTTTTGAGACAATCAATTATGTTCAGTTGAATTCAGTTTTATTCATTTTGCTTGTTATTTTAAGTTTGTGCTTCTCATTATTTCCCATTCACCTTTTTATTAAATTTCAGTTTCATCATTTTTTGTGTGTTTGTCTTTTGTTTGTCACATTTCTTGGTTAATTTCCCATCTCCTGCGGTCAGGCCTTAGAGGAGGAGATTATGAACCATAGTAAAGACCTGTTTCAGGCTGTCAGTCTTGGCCAAATGCTCAAAACTGTGAGCTCAGTGGATGATAAGGAGTTTGTTCAGTCCAAACTGGACACCACTCAGGCCAGTTACATAGAGCTCCAGGAGCGGTGCAGGAGGAAAGCTGAGATGCTTCAGCAAGCTCTGGCAAATGCCCAGCTGTTTGGAGAGGACGAAGTGGCTCTCATGAACTGGCTCAACGAGGTGCACACAAGGCTGAGTGAAGTGTCGGTGGAGGACTACAGAATAGAGGTTCTCGAAAAGCAGCTGGCAGAGCAACGGGTATACACTCCTCCTCAGGCCACACATTTTGTTGCCCTTTCATTTAAGTTGCATCA
The DNA here is from genome assembly GCA_015106735.1 of Paratilapia polleni. Taxonomy (NCBI): domain Eukaryota; kingdom Metazoa; phylum Chordata; class Actinopteri; order Cichliformes; family Cichlidae; genus Paratilapia; species Paratilapia polleni. Next base: position 33,767 of record VUQI01061545.1, read on the forward strand.
ATCATGTTTCAGTATATTTTAGTCTTTTGTGTGTCACCATAGCAAAGTTTCTTGTTACTCTGAATGACTCTCTGAACTTTTTTTTCAGGCACTGCAAAGTGATATTGGCTTAAGGAAGAAGAATGTTGACCAAGCCATCACTAATGGGGTAGAGCTACTGAAGCAAACAACAGGCATGTCTTAATTTATCAGTGTATTATCTCAAGTTAAATGTCAGCAAACAATTCTGTCTCTGTATTACACATCATAAGGTTTATCGCCTTATTTACTGAGCAGTGCAACAGTAGGGAAAGTCTTTATTTTTTGTGTAAATCAAGTATTTTACACATCTATTAACTTCTTTAAAGAAATAGTTTGACAATGCCTTATTTCTTGCTGATTGTTAGATAAGAAGGTTTGGACTGTCTGGTCAGGGGATGAATATTTATTTACTGCCAGCAGCTTAGCTTAGCACAAAAGCTCAAAACATGGGGAAACAGCTAGCCAGTATCTGTGTAATATATAGCTGCATGTGAATAGATGTTTTGTGGTAATAAGTGCGCCTTGGATGTGCAAGTAGGCAGACTTTGTTACTTTTGGACAGGGGCATGCAAACTTAAGGTTATGGATATAACCCTGGTTCTCTGATTAACATGACATGAAACACATGCTATGAAAGATAACTCCTTCTATGTTTGCAGTCTTTGTGGTCAGCTAAGCTAAGCTTTTAGATGCATGTACAAATAGATGTACAAATAGTAAATGACAACATCATATAGCATACATGCTTATTCATTTCCATTAAGCTCATGATCTTGGGCTCTGAGTTCAACTAGCAGCAAGCTGTCATCAAACTGTACCTCTGTATATTACAATAAAAGTAGGATACGACAGTCAACACTTTTCTGTTTATAGGTGATGAGGTCGTCGTTATCCAAGGCAAACTGGATGGAATAAAAACAAAATATGCTGAGATAAACTCTATGAGTGACAATGTTTTGAAGACACTGGAACAGGTTTTGAGTCTGTCTTCTAAGCTGCAGCATACTCATGAGGACCTGAGCTCATGGCTAGAAAAAGTAGAGTCTGAGATCAACAGCTTTGCTCATCAGGAGCCAGTAGGCGAGCAGCTGATTCATTCACAAAGCAGGCAGAAGGTAAGGATTTCTACAAGTTTGCACAAAAGTTTGTGTTTGTACCATTTATACATTATAGAGTAATGCATTTATTACTCTTGAAATGATGTTTTCTTGTCCAGGCCTTGTTAAAAGAGATCAAAGACCAAAAGCCAGTGTTGGACCAGCTGAATGACTTGAGCAGTTCACTCTTGGATCTGACCCCCTGGCACACTCGTGAGGGTTTGGACAAACTCGTGTCTGAGGATAATGAGCGGTACAGAGCTGCCTATGACACCATCACCCAGAAGGTCGATCAGATCAACGCTGACATACTCAAGTCACAGCAGGTAAACCAGACAAGTTAATACACTGGTTTTTATTCTCATTTGACCATATCTCTCTTTCTTTATTTAATGCTTCTTTACTTTTTTCCAGTTTGAACAGGCTGCAGACAATGAACTCTCCTGGCTGACTGACGCTGAGAGGAAGCTGCTATCGATGGGCGAGATCAGGCTGGAGCAGGACCAAACCACAGCCCAGCTCCAAGCACAGAAGGTTAGCTCATATTGCCGTGTGTGTGTGTGCACAGGTCTCCGTTTAAACAAATTAGTGTAAACACAGTGGTTTCTTTTGTTACATCCAGCCAAACTCACTCTGCTGGTTTTACAGATTTTCTCCATGGATATCATGAGACACAAAGATGCTGTAGATGAGATTGTGAAAACAGGAAAGGCCATCATGAGCAGCAAAAACCCAGAGGAGAAAGAAATCTTGAAGGTAAGAAAATGTCTTTTTTAAAATTTTAAACATTTTTCATCAAGAAAAGACACAGAAGTTAAAAGAGCTTCTTGGGTTTCAATCAGGCCAAGACCCAGACCCTCCTGGAGAAGTACGGTGTCGTCAGTCAGCTTAACTCAGAGCGCTGTCTGCAGCTGGAGCGAGCCCAGTCTCTGGCCACTCAGTTCTGGGAGACCTATGAGGAGCTGTGGCCGTGGCTTCATGAAACTTTAAGCACATTCAGCCAGCTGCCCCCACCTGCCATCGAGTATGACACACTCAGGCAGCAGCAAGAGGACCTCAGGGTAAGCAGCCAATGTGAGCTGATGCTCAGCACAAAACTTTAAGTCAAATGATGCAAAACTAAACCTGTTATGCCATATCCTCTCCAGCAAATGCGGGAACTGATTGCAGAGCACAAGCCCCATATTGACAAGATGAATAAGACTGGACCTCAGTTACTTGAACTGAGCCCAGTGGAGGGTGAACATATCAGAGAGAAATACACAGCTACTGACCAACTTTACACCAAACTCAAGGCCGATGTCAAACAGAGGGCTGCCACTTTGGATGAAGCATTCTCCAAATCCACTCAGGTGAGCAGCAGTTGTTTATTAGGTCTGTCATAGACTTCAAGAATTTTTTTGTAATATATTTCTGCCATTAAGCTAAAATTCTTTGACATAATTAAATTGATTATTGTGATATCTAGTGCAAATGGTGGTCATAGATTGTTATATCATAGGTGCTTTTATATGATAACCACATTTTACCATCTGAAACTTTATGACAAGTGATAATATTTTCAATTCAATTCAATTCAATTTTATTTGTACAGCGCCAAATCACAACAACAGTCGCCTCAAGGCGCTTTATATTTTAGGGTAAAGACCCTTTTTTAAGTGCAAAAAGTAGAATTTTTATTATTAATTAATCTCAGTCAGTTAATACAAATTATTTTCTGTGGCTGTCAGTGAGTTGTTGTCTATGAAATATAAGAAAATACTGCAAAATGTCCATCACAGTATTTTAGAGCAAATCTAAAAAAAGAACTAAATATATTTTAAAAATTAAAACAGTTAATCAGACATAAAAATTGCCTGTTAATTGCCTAATCAGTTAACCGGCCAGTTTTTAAAGCTCTATTTTGAATGGGTGTAAATTTGCCAGAGTGAAAAATCATTTTACATAATTTTTTCTTGCTTCAAAGTGTCTTTCCATAACAGAAAAAAACTTTCCCAGGTGTATTTAGTCATGTTACTACATGAATTATAAATGCAAATTGAGGTGTTTCCTTTCCTCCTTTTCCAGTTCCATGATAAAATCGATCCCATGCTGGAATCGCTGGAACGGATTGCTGAACGCCTCCGCCAGCCTCCATCTATCTCAGTGGAGGTTGACAAGATCAAGGAGCAGATTACTGAAAATAAGACCATCTCTGTGGACTTAGAGAAACTGCAGCCCTCTTATGAGACACTGAAGCAAAGAGGTGAAGAGATGATCGCACGATCTGAAGGGGCAGACAAGGACTTATCTGCTAAAGGTATGGTATACACTGAATCATCTTCTATCTGTTTAATTTTTCATTTCTTTTTAGCAGTCCAGATTTTATAAAATAAATCCATTTTAACAGTCCAACAAGAAAGTAAAAGGTCTTTGGGTGACTTAAGGGGCTTACCTTAATGGTGATAAAGTCCTTTTATCAAAACAAGTGAAATCATTTCTTCAAACATTGACTTAAGATCTTAAATTTAGCTTGGATTAGAAGTTTTCATGCGCTGTGCTGTACAAGCTTTTCTCCACGTGTATGTAGCTTTTATGTCTTTCCTTTTTCAGGCTAAAGGAAGAATCAAGAAAAAATCAAATTTTCCCCTGTTGCTGTAAATGTGGGAGATTTTTGTTTGACTTATACTGTATTCATCCTAATTATGATCTTTTTCTCTGTTCAAGCTGTGCAAGACAAACTGGACCGCATGGTTTTCCTGTGGAACGACATCCAGGCGTTGGTGGAGGAGCGGGAGGCGAAGCTGCTGGATGTGATGGACCTAGCAGACAAGTTCTGGTGTGACCACAGCGCTCTCATCATCACCATTAAAGACAGCCAGGACCTGCTGAGGGAGCTGGAGGAGCCCGGAGTCGATCCTTCAGTCGTCAAACAGCAGCAGGAATTTGTGGAGGTAAAAAAAAAAATCATATTAAATTTGATTATCAAGAAATGGATAATTAAGAATGATGAAGCACTTTATTTATTTAAAAAAAAATCAATACATTTCTACAGGGATTTAAGGAGGAGATCGATGGGCTGCAGGAGGAACTTGATGGGGTTCGAAACCAGGGTGCAGAACTTTTGACTGCCTGCGGGGAACCTGACAAACCTGTGATAAAGAAGAGTTTGGATGAGGTAATAGATTACATTTGAAAGCACTCACTGTGGAGGTTTCATCCACATGATGATCATGCTAAAATATGCACATTATATTTTCAGGTGAATACAGCATGGGAGAATCTCAATAAGACTTGGAAGGAGAGAGGAGAGAGACTGGAAGAAGCCATGCAAGCTGCTGTGCAGTTTCAAGATGGCCTGCAGGTACTTTAATCACTGCTTCAAGGGCGACACAATAAGGCACTTTAAGGGTTTAGAATATTTTCCAAAACCCGCTCCTCACGATTCCTACGGTTTTAAACTTTGCTTGTTTTTATTGTTTTATATGAAGCTACACAATAGCGCTTGTTCATCTAGAGATGCTTGAAATTTAAAGAAGTACAGCGAACCAGGGAGTTTCCGAATTCTTTTGATGAAACTACATATTACCATGCAGTTGATTCAATTAAAATAACATTTTATGAGAGCTCTATTCATTTTGAAAGACTAAACACCAACCACAGTGCGACTGGTGTTATATTTGGTTCAAACTCATGTCTAAGATCGTTTCATGGTGGGTAAGGATTCTTTTACACAAGTTTAAGCCTCCTATTTGCACTCCTTCAAGGCAATGGTGTGTAAGTTTAGGACTTGTTTTTTGTGTATTTTTTTCTAGTTTGTCAGCCATACAGACCAACTGTAAGAGTTGGGGCATAAGATGAAACTCAGTATGAAACTTGACTCCCTGTGCACCTAGCTTTGTTTTCACTCAGTAACAATGGTTTCCAACTTTGTACGCAGGGTATGTTTGACTGGGTGGATATTCTGGAAGGCAAGCTGGATTCAATGTCACCTGTGGGCACAGATCTGGAAACCGTCAAGCAGCAGATTGTAGAGCTCAAGGTACAGTCTTGTACATCTGAACATTTGTGTTTACACAAAAATAAATTTCTAAAAGCAGAACACTGTTACTGTTTTTAGTTCTCTGACTTTTCAATTTTTTTTAACTTCACTCCATTGTTAGAGCAGCTGTGTCAAACACCAGCTGTGTTTATGCTGACTTTTGATTCGTGGGCTGTTTTGTGTAGGTACAAAAGCGCTATGAAAATAGCTTCATAAAGTAGCCACATTTACTTTGATGTACAATAAGACAAATCTTGTCCTGAAAAGGCAAAGCAGGTATTGTCTGTGTGACTCTGTTCTTCTGTTGACTGATTGGGTGTAACGCTGCATGTGCTGGTTTGCCAGGAGTTCAAAGGAGAAGCGTACCAGCTACAGATTGAGATGGAGCGTCTGAACCACCAGGCCGGCCTCCTGCTGAAGAAGGTGACAGAGGAAGCCGATCGCTGCGCCATCCAGGAGCCGATGTCTGAACTCAAGATGCTTTGGAATAACCTGGATGAGAAGATCATCAGCCGGCAGGTCAGAAAAGAGAAACAAAAAAAAAAAAAAGGAAAATACTAACACTAATATCTAAATTTAAGAAGAAATGTTCATTCTGGCTGTATCATGTTTAAATAAGGTCTGTAATCATTTTTTGAATTATATTGTAATATACCTCTACAGCTTCTCATGGGCTCAAAACCCGACTCAATAGCTCAAACAGTCTGTTTTCTCTCCCTGCAAAATCTAATGGTTTAACCTGTCACTAATCCAGCACAAACTGGAGGGAGGCCTTCTCGCTCTGGGGCAATTCCAGCATGCATTGGATGAGCTGCTGGCCTGGATGAGCCACACTGAGGAGCTGCTCAATGAACAGAAAAACGCTGGAGGAGACCCCAAAGCCATTGAGATAGAGCTCGCCAAGCACAACGTATGAGAAACCTCTTATCTTGGGTTTTTTTTTTTTTGGCTGTTTTTTCAAGTAGTAGTTTCAGTAAACAAATCTTCTGTCAGTGTGTTTGATTATTGCAGCAAATCAGCTTAAAACTATGTTTAATCATGTCTTCTGTCTCATTTTGCACTTTGTGCTTAATATCCATCCACCCAACATCTCGCCATTTCTGCCTGATTTATCTATCTGCAGGTTCTCCAGATAGATGTGCTGGCTCATAAGGCAACAGTTGAGACGGTGAACAAAGCAGGCAATGATCTGGTGCAGTCCAGCGCTGGAGAGGAAGCTTCTAGTCTGCAGAGCAAACTGGAGAATCTGAACCAGCGGTGGAAAGCCATCCTGGAAAAGACAGAGCAGAGGAAGCAACAGCTGGAAAGCTCTCTGCTTCAGGTATAAAAAATTGTTTTCATGGTACATTGTTAACTTGTGCCTCATTTATTGTTAAACAAATTGGGGCCCATTCTTTTCTTTCAGGGGAATACGTATGTCAGGTCAAAGTCATAAAGCTCTGTGGGGAGGAGTGATTTCTATCCCTTCCCCCTTCTTGTTTGCTTTGCATCCTGTGGAGTTTCTATTCATAACTTTAGGGTGGGTGCTTTGATGTGAGGGTGGATATGAGAAAGTGAAATATCTTTTGGATTTGGATTTTTATTAATAAAATACATATTGTGCCCCAGGCTGAGGTACTTTGAGTGTTGAAAAAAGATCAAAGTGGATAAAGTTTCATTTTTTTAAGGTTATTTTTGTACCCAGCAAAATCATAAAGTGCAAATTTAAGCATTAAAGGAAAGCTATTGTAAATCATTTTATTGTTTTCACTTTCAGGCTTCAGTTCATTATGGAACAGGCTTATGAATACCTCACTGCCTCACTTTTGGTAGCTAAATGAATCCAAGGAATTAATAACTCAGACATCCTCCTCTCTGAGCCATAGGTTGCTAACAATGAGTGTGTGAGACACCTTTTGTTCTGACTCAGGTTGAATTGTGTTGTAGGCCCAGGGTTTCCATGGTGAGATAGAAGATATGCAGCAATGGCTGAAAGACACAGAACGTCAGCTGTTGGCATCAAAGGCTGTGGGAGGCTTACCAGACACGGCCCGGGAGCAGCTTAACGCCCATCTGGTATGTGTTTAACAATATGAGAGGCTGCATACAGATGGCAGACTTGGGAGGAGGTGACTCTGTCTTTTCTGTGTTTTATCTGAAGTGTGAAAATTAAGTGACACTACAAAATACACCACTCATTGCCCTGCAGGCTATGATAAAAAGCCATTTAAGTGTTTCAAATTGATTCATCCGTGTCTGACTATAATGAATTTAGGAATGTTTTCCTGCTTTATTTTCCTCTTCTGTAATGGGGACACTTTTACAGCGAGCTTTCCCTAAAGAGGCAGCAGTAGTGACATTTCATGGAACTGAAAACAGAGGGATTACTTTTATCAAATTAGTAACATTATCCTGTTCAAATGTTTGTGCTTCTGAGATGCTCAGCATGCCTCACTATGCTCATTCTTTGGCCATTTTTGGACTAGATTTGGACTGACCACTGACAAATTCATCACACTGAACACTGCAGAAATCCAAAAGTAACAATAGATCTGTCTAACTGTAATTCAGTCTGTTTGACAAAACCATCACTCTCTTCATGCCATTGTGTTTTTTTTTTCCTTACAGGAGTTGTGTTCTGCCTTTGAGGCCAAAGAGGAGCTGTATCAGGAGCTCCTGAACAAGGGTCATCAGCTGCTAACAATGACGCCCGAGGGTCCAGACAGCAACACAGAGCAGGACCTCACCAACCTGAAGGAAAAATGGGAAGCGGTGCAGGCCAAGGTCGCTGAAAGAAAGGTAGGGAATCACTCAATGGCTTTCACTGCCCTTAGCTTGATGACTCAGAATTTCAGGTTTAGGGATCGCTGACATACACTTGAGCCATGCCTCTGTGGTTGAAAGCCTCTAATCCCAGTGCCGATAACCAGTGGTGTAAAGACGGAGTGCTGGCAAGGACACACAGGATGCGGTTACACTGTAGATCAGAGTGGAACAACAGTGGTGTCATATGTTTCCACAGTGTAGGGTTGACAACACATTAGCTAATATTTGAGCCAAAAGTCATCACTTACTTGGTTTTTTTTTTTCAGTTTTGTTGCTAAAATATCTAAGATATAATATATATAAATATAAATATATTTTACACTCATTTTACACTGCCTCCAGATATGGAGCTCCTCATTTTGGCTGCTTCAGCCTTTGCTGTGACATTTTGCTTTTGCATCCTATTTACTTTGGTCCTCTTCCCAGGAAATCAAAGTCTGGTAGATCTTAGAGCTGCCCAGACCTGCTGGCCAAACTCTCTGCACCCTTCTCTGTGATACCTCTGTAGTCGAGTGGGTTATTTTCCTGTAGGCAATATGCACTATTAAAATACAATTCCATATTTAGCAAGACACTCAACATGACCCACTACAAATGAGAAAAACACATCAGCAGCCATAACTCTCGCCAGGTTTGTAATGTCATTAACACAGCATTTACTGTCATGTGATGAGCCTGAGCCACTGGCCTCAGCTGTGCCAAACGGATGTTTTTCAGTGATGGAGTGGCTCTTTCCTTTACTCGATTAAAATCTCATGATGCCTCACCATCAGTCCCTCCAGAGATATTAACTTCCTCTCTTTAAATAGAGGTCATGTTTGGCACTGTTGAAGTGTGATTGTTTTTTTCCCCCTTTACCTGTTGCTATAGCAACCAAGGATACTGTGCAGCACTAAACCGTGTATAGGTTATAAACAGGATGGTGCTCTTTGTTCTTTGTCTAGAATTACTTCATTTTTTTATGTTTTGTCTCCACAGGTGAAACTAGAAGAAGCTTTGACGCTGGCCACAGATTTCCACAACTCTCTGCAAGATTTCATCAACTGGCTAACCCAAGCAGAGCAGACGCTGAACACGGTTTCCCCTGCTTCCCTCATACTGGAGACCATCATGTTTCAGATAGATGAGCATAAGGTAATGTTTGGACACCGAGGACAGTTGCACAGCTTGTGAAGCAAAATTAAATGCTGATGACAGGGAGCTCTTTCTTATTGTTTGTGCATGATTGGGTATTGAATTCATGGAATAAATCAGTTTGTAGATGCCAAGTTAAGGCCTTTTAATCCAACTTTGCTTTTCTTCGACTACTATGGTAATGTCTAATAGTCTTATGTAGTCGGTGAGAAGTTAAAATTATTATATCATTACAAAATAGCAGTTCATGATTACCAGCTCACCATTCTGCTTTGCCTTCAAGCCAACAATGACTTAATGGCATCTGCTTTATTCTTTAGAACAGAGCTCATTAGCACATTACTCACAGGAATTACATTTCCTCCGCTGTCAGGTGAAAACCCTTTATTCCTTTTTTAATGTTATAACACATGGCCTGAATCGTTCCCCTTTCTGCTTTGTACTGTGTCTGTGCAGATGTTTGTGACAGAGGTAAACTCCCACAGAGAGCACATTATTGAACTGGACAAGACAGGCACACATCTGAAGTACTTCAGCCAGAAACAGGATGTGGTCCTGATAAAGAACCTGCTGCTCAGCGTGCAAGGCCGTTGGGAGAAGCTGGTGCAGAGGTCTGTTGAGCGAGGTCGTCTGCTGGATGACGCCAGGAAGAGGGCGAAACAGGTACTGCTCTATGAATATTTATGCTGAGTTTGAACAGGCATGACATCAGGACTTTTTATTATCATTGGAAAGCTCTGGAAATAGGATATTAAGCCTGTTTCTTATTCTTTCTGCAGGCTGTTACAGCATTTTCATAACTATGGGCCTCTTCTGTTCCAATCATGTGAACATTAAGCAGGACTCTGCGATAAATCTAGTGAACTCATACCTATTTCAAAATGCTTTACACTGTTTGTTTCTTCATCTTTCATTAGTTCCACGAAACTTTCAATAAATTGATGGAGTGGTTAGATGAATCTGAGAAGACTCTGGACTCTGAAGTGGAAATTGCCAATGATCCAGACAAAATCAAGATGCAGCTGGCACAGCACAAGGTAACTGAGCAAAAAATGTGTTAGAACAGCCAGAGGCATGGGACAACATCTACAAAAAGAGTTTCATACATTAAACAGAAATGTTTTATTCTAAAGTCAGAAATGTTTAATGTGTACTATATTAGATTCCAAAAACATAACAGTTTTTTTTAATGGAAATTACGGTGCCTATAGAACCCATTTGCTTATATTGTTGTTGAGTCTTGTTGTGTTTATGGTGTTCTGTTGGGAGATTGTGCTAATCCCGTCATAATCCCCGAATGGACCAAGGCTGGCCTTGCTTTTGGATACATTTAATCTCTATGGAGTAAGGGCTCTTGAGTTTTGACCCCCTTTTTGTTTTCCTCACTGAAGAAGTCTTCTTAATCACAAAACACACACACCACACACAGATTAGGATACTGTTTGACATGCCAACACTAATAAGAAGAAAATCTCTTGAGAAGGTTTGCTCTTCCCATCTGAAGATACAGGCATTATGAGTCCACTAAACCTGACCATTGTGAGATTGTTTGTATTATTTATACTTTTTTTTCTCATGCAGGAGTTCCAGAAAGCTCTGGGCAGCAAACACTCTGTGTATGATACTACCACTCGAACAGGGCGGGCCCTGAAAGACAAGACCTCTCTACAGGATGATAATCAGAAGCTGGATGACATGCTGAGTGAGCTGAGGGACAAATGGGACACTGTTTGTGGAAAGTCAGTGGAAAGGTGAGGATCTTCCCACATTCGCTGCTGTATTTTATCCCACCGACCTCTACACAGCCTGTTTGCAGTGCCTCTAAAAACCTCACTGTGAATATTTTGTTCTCTTCTGCAGACAAAACAAGTTGGAGGAGGCCTTGTTGTTCTCCGGTCAGTTTACAGATGCCCTCCAGGCTCTTATTGACTGGCTGTACAGAGTGGAACCTCAGCTGGCTGAGGACCAGCCTGTACATGGAGACATAGACCTGGTTCTCAACCTGATAGACAGCCACAAGGTAGAAAACAACTTCAAACCGAAGACTCAGAATGTCTTTCTTCCCTTGATCAGCCAGTTTGTGACTGATTTCTTAGTGGCAAAAATTAAAATCCAACTTCTAAAGCAAGTGAAAACTTTCACTGCTGCAACGCCCTAACCTTTTATCATTCGTATCACAACAGGAGACAAATGACACTTAAGCCACACACAGGATAGACAGTATATCAAACAACAAAAGGACAGGCATAGTATTACTTTCTCATTGAGAGTTTGTTTTCTTTGTAGTTTTCTGTCCAGCAAAGTCTTGAAAATGGATGCTTGTGTTTTTCCTTAGTCATTGTATGAATAACATTTTTATTTGTACTTTTTCATTGAAATTATAAGGACAACAAATAGCGCTGCTTATTCTGCTTCTTGTCATTGGGACAGCTATGCAAAAGAGACAGAAAGGACATTTTTGGCAACAATTTTCAAAGCACATTAAAAACATGTCAATTTAAAAACGTTTTTAAAAACTGAACACTGCTCAGTGACAGGGTCCTCAAATGTCTGGTTAATGCAGGTTTTTCAGAAGGAGTTGGGAAAGCGGACGGTAAGCGTTCAGGCCCTCAAACGTTCAGCCAGGGAGCTGATCGAGAACAGTCACGATGACTCCTCCTGGGTCAAAGTCCAGATGCAGGAGCTGAGCATGCGCTGGGAGACGGTGTGCAACCTCTCGGTGTCTAAGCAGGCCCGGCTGGAGCAGGCCCTAGGCCAGGTACTGTACAGTCCCAACAGTCATGAGATAGAAGGTAAGTTAACTACATGACCCTGACTCATCTGTCTCCTCTTGCTGCAGGCTGAAGAGTTTCACTCTACTGTTCATATCCTGCTGGAGTGGCTAGCTGAGGCAGAACAAAGTTTGCGCTTCCATGGGAGCCTGCCCGATGATGAAGAAGCTCTGCGGGCGCTTATTGAACAGCACAAGGTAAGCAATGCAAATACTTCCGTTTTTTATTTCAGAAAAAATTTTTAGCTCTAACTTTAATAAAATTTTTTGACTGTTTTTGTTGCTTTAGTAAAGAAATGAAACAGGCTGCCAATACTTTGTTTGAATAAACAGTTAGGACCCTGAACCTGTAATTGCAGCCTGCCTAAAAGTAAATGCCATTTTCAGCGCCAAAAATGTTTTTCTTAACTCTGATGTCATTGGATTAAAATGACTCGGCTTTGCTCCAGTTTTAAACCAAGTATGAGCAATGTTTTGTTTTTATTTTTAGATAATCCAGTTCCAAATCTAAACTCTTTTTCAACTTCTTCTTTTTTTTTTTCCTCTTTTTGCTTTTTTTGAAGGGGTTCATGAAAAAACTGGAGGAAAAGCGAGTGGCTCTAAATAAAGCAACCAGTATGGGGGAGGCCATTCTCAGCATTTGCCATCCAGACTCTATCACAACCATCAAGCACTGGAACACCATCATTAAAGCCCGCTTTGAAGAGGTCAGTCCACTGTTTCGTACCTGCTGTTTTGATACCTCAAAGTACAATAAGGAAGAATTACTCTAACACAAAACAGGGGCTGCATCAGAAAGATTGTTGAACCCTTCTTCACTGGTTTTTTGCTCTTTGATGCACCAAAAAAAAAACAGAAAAAAGATTACTGTAGACAGAGATAGCTACCTAAATGGCATCAATATTATGTCTTTTTTTAAATCCCTTTTGTTATCATATTAACAAAATAATCACAATTAATCTTAGTCGGTAAACATGAATGTTTTGTGTTTGGCTAACAGGATTTCAGGGTATTTGAAATTATTTCTCTGTCTGTATTTAGGTGCAGGCTTGGGCCAGGCAGCACCAGCAGCGACTGGCCACGGCCCTCACTGAGCTGTTAGCTACTCAGGAGCTGCTGGAGAATCTTCTGATGTGGCTGCACTGGGCTGAGACCAACCTCAATGACAAGGACAAGGAGCCACTGCCTCAGGAGATCGAGGAGGTCAAAAGCCTCATAGCAGAACACCAGGTAAGTAAAACAGGAAGTTATAATAATCATAATTTTATAACTCTAATGTTGTTTTTTGATCCACGTTTTACTGGTTGTATGGCTGTTCTGTTAACAGTAGTTTACTGTTGCTTTCCCCTGCAGGCATTCATGGAGGAAATGACCAGGAAGCAGCCAGATGTTGACAAAATCACCAAGACGCACAAAAGGAAGGCTGCTTCGGAGCCCCAAGTCCAGTCTCAGATCCCTGTGCTGGAGAAAGGAAGAGCTGGAAGTATGTATGCTATCACTATTCCTCATAAAGTGTGACCTGAGCCATCTGGCCAAGTGCTGAATCACTACAGGGTGACACGACATCCTCATTTTACCCTTTTTAGCACCTGGAATGATGTCAGTGTTAATGCATTCCTCCTGATTTTATGGTGGAAACACGGTCACGTTAAAGGTTTTTGTCTTTCACTTACAGGAAAACGTTCTCCCACACAAACGATGTATGCGTCATCAACACAAGCTCCCATTGAAACAAAGAACCCACGGGTTAACCTGCTGGTCACCAAGTGGCAGCACGTGTGGCTGCTGGCTTTGGACAGAAGGAGGAAACTCAATGATGCTTTGGACAGACTGGAGGAGGTAATTCAGCAGAACCTGCAGACAGTTTTCTGCAATTTTTGTGGCTTTTTAGTTATAAATATCAACCTTTCCTTCCTTATCTGTGCAGCTGAAGGAATTTGCCAACTTTGACTTTGATGTGTGGCGGAAACGCTACATGCGCTGGATGAACCATAAAAAGTCTCGTGTCATGGACTTCTTCCGCCGCATTGACAAAGATCAAGATGGCAAAGTGACCCGACAGGAGTTCATAGAGGGCATTCTCTCTTCCAGTAAGTGTCAAACTCAAAGCTGAGAAGCATCCACACCACTGAGCAAAATGTTCCTTTCATAACACTCAGTGTCTCTTCAACAGAATTCCCTACCAGCCGTCTGGAGATGAGCGCCGTGGCAGACATATTTGACAGAGACGGTGACGGCTACATTGACTACTACGAGTTTGTGGCAGCTCTGCATCCCAACAAAGATGCTTACAAACCACTAACAGATGCTGACAAAATTGAAGACGAGGTAATAAGAACTCTCATGCCCTGAACTTCAAATTGTAAATCTGAGACATCGTTTAATAAAAAAGTTGTTTGCGTTTGCAGGTCACACGCCAAGTGGCGAAGTGCAAATGTCCAAAACGATTCCAGGTGGAGCAAATTGGTGCCAATAAGTACCGGGTAAGCAGATTTTTACATGTTTGGCTTATGTAACAACTAAATGCTATTTATTTTTTTCAAGCATGTGACATGGTTATGAAATGTTTTAAAGTAAACGTTTCACAGGAAGATCTTGGCAAAGGTACGTGTTGAACTTGATGAAAAAAAGTGCCAAATACATGCTAACCTTTCTATATTTTTATTGTTCTTCACATCACCAGTTCTACCTTGGAAATCAGGTACATACGAATGTCCTCTTCTCTTTCTGTCCTTCTGCTCTTGTGCCTTATCGAGCCTTACGTCCTTTTTCGTTTACCATGTTTGCTGTCCAATTAACACTTTCTGCCCAGATTCCTGGCTGATGTTTTCAGACTGGAACTCAGAAGTAGAAATAAAAATCTATGGCCTGCTGATTTAATCGAACACTTTCTTTAGCACTGGCCTAAAATGTGTTTTTGCTCCAAGAATTTATGATAGCTTCACATGACCATAAATCTGATTTAAAATGAGTAAATGAAAGAAGCATGCTTTCAGGTTTTATGTCAATCTATGTTTATGTCCAATCTAAATTCATCTGTTCACATAGATTTTTGTTTTGTTGAAAAATAAGGCAATCTTTGAGATAATTAGAGCAATAAATGTTTATATATCTGCTTTTGAGTTTCAGAAATGCAATATTGGCGTGCCAGTACCATTTCAGCCCATATTCTATTGGTCCATGGGCATAAATTCATCTGCTGGGCATACAATAACGCTTTCTGTGTGCTTGCCTTTGGTGCTTCAGTGTCACGGAAATGATTTACCTCAGCACTGGCTGACACTGTTGATTACATTATTTGGGCAACTTTGACTATTTCAATGAATACATTGCTTTTCATTTTTCTTACTTTGTTAATGTTTCCTGGCAATTTGCATGTTGCAAAAAGTTCATTGTTGTAAGAGTTATCAAAGGGGTTAGTGAGAGAGGGGACAGGGGCATTAGTGATGATTTATGAACTAGTTTGTATTGATGTTATCACACAACAATGAATTTAAATAATTCTTTTGACAGTTTGGTCTGGTTCACTGCTTACATGACTCCTTAATCGCCGATGAGACAATAGCAAACAGGG
>VUQI01061545.1:49208-67076 GCA_015106735.1 Paratilapia polleni
ACAGGGAAAATCAAAATCTTACCCCCCACCTACACGTTGCAGTTTTGGAAAGCTGTATTCTGGTAAATGGCTATTCTTAAGCTGTTTCTTGTGCCTCCTTTTTTACTCCAGATCATCATCACCTTTAATGTATTTGATCACTTAGAATCACCAGTGGCATTAAATCATTATGATAATCATACAAGTGCAGGAGTTTTACTAGTTAAAGAGATATCATAAGATAATAGGAACTTAGTGGAGGGTCATTGGTGTTTTGGTCATGTCTGCGTGTCACACTGTGGTGGATTAGACAGAAGTGTTTTGAACCATTCCTCATGTGTGTCATTTGGAGCTAGCTGCATTGGATCTGCATCAGTGTCAATGCATCCTGAGTATTTGTAGCTGTAGAAAGTGCAACAAGCGCTGGACTGTAGGAGATTGATGTTTGTCCGCTTGATCAGAGTGTGATTTTGTTTTTTGACAGAAAGCATGCAGCTGTGATTTCAAATTATGTTTTTGTGCCTGATGCTCATGGTCTCATCCAACTGGCTGACACATGTCATATCACCCCATAAAGCTTGAACCATTCTCACCCATAACATGCTCAGTGTTCCTGTGTTTAGTATGTGCAGTTGGTAAAATGAAGGCAAATTATTATACACTAGGGCCCCCTGGTGGTGTAATCATGTGCCTTCAGTTCTGAGGTTTTTTTTCACAGGCTCCTCCTGCAGTAAAAGTGGAGCCTAACACTGCTGAAGTACAGTCAGAAACAAAGACATTACAACCAGAAACCACAATCACACAGAAATCACTGAAATAAGAAAAGGGCCAGTTAAGTTTGTAAAGCTGTGAAGTTTGTGAGATTGATGTATTTACTGCACGGCTTTACAGTATAACACAGCATCTCAGATTCAGTTGATTGTCAGCTGCAACAGGTATGAATGCAGAGCCTGGCTGATGTTGTAGCTTCAAAGCTGATCTTGATGTTTCTAATAAAAATGCTGATAACCTATTGTGTGATATCCGATAATATTATCGGATGACATCAGCTATTTGCTGATCTATCAGGATCGGCATTCGTAACGGCCAATAAATGAATATTTAAAAAGTAAAGAAGAGACGGGAGAAACACCCTTCAACCATGTTATGAGTGTTGATGTTGCATAGTTTGTCCACCAGAGAGCACTCTGCAACTTCCCTGTTGGCAACACATATTTGGAAACAAACACAATAACCAACTGATCTGAGCAGAGTCGGGCAGAGCATAAACGACTACATAAATAACTACACATAACAAATGTTAGGGAAAGCTGTTTATGTTTCATGTGTTTGAAAGAAAAAATATATCGGCCGATATATTGGAATATCTGATTTTTAAATCACCAAACATCTGTATCGATATCGGTCTTAAAAATCCTATATCGGTTGGGCTCTTCAATGGCACTGTAACAGTGCAGTATTTTTATACATTTTGTTCTGTCATTTTTTTTTTCTTATTGGCTTATTTACACAAATACCAATATAATATATTCAATATCTGGAGTAAGTCAATATTAACTAATGATTTTAACCCAGCAATAAATCAGTCAGGCTCAACAATGATAGTGTGTAGTAAATGAAGCAGTGAACATAAAGTAGTCAGTTCACTGTAGCATGAACTCAATGAGTAGTTTAAAAGTATCACATTTTATTGGAAACAACAGCACACACCTATAGAGAAAAAAAGTTGGATTGACCTTTGTGTAATTTCTGTGTTTTGTTGTGTCTGTGAATGAAAAGTGACAATTTATGTTTTTGTGACAATATTTTTTTGTTTGTGACTATATGTGTCTCTGTGTGTGTGTGTGTGTGTGTGTTTAAAGGTGTGCAGCATTTAAGAGAAACCAGAACACAAATCTCCTTCAGTGGATCATTTTTTGCAGCTTAAATTATTAAATAATATTGATTAAAGCCATCTAATTAAAATAATTATGTGGAATAAATGTAATTCTTCAAACCACTCTGGTTTCCAGTGTTGCACAGCTTCTAGTCTGCAGTGAGAGAGTGCTCACAGGAAGGTCAGGTTTTTCACACTTTCCCTCTCTCTATTTTCCTTCCCCCATCGCAGTTTGGAGACTCTCAGCAGCTTCGCCTTGTGAGAATTTTACGCAGCACTGTGATGGTGCGGGTGGGAGGAGGCTGGATGGCTCTGGATGAGTTTCTGGTAAAGAATGACCCCTGTCGAGGTAAGTTCAAAGGTTAACCACATGAAGTCACAATCCAATTTTGTTTACAGGGCAACTATTGTATTCACTTTCGCTTTCTTTGTTAGTGTGTGATGTAAGAGTGGCACTTAGGACAACATAAGCTGACTACAATGTTGGAGTTTGACTCATTAATCCATTTTTAAAATCTCTTTAAGAAGGCAAATGTTACTAATGTCTTTATTGATCTGATTTTGATTGTATACATTTTTTTTAGGATAGAGGATACAGACATATCAGTGATTATTTACTGTACTTTCTTTTGTTCCCACTATCCCAACACCAAACTCTTAAAAAACTGATTTATTGAATTTAATTAGATAACACAGCAAGACTGAAATCATCTATTAAAAATGTATTTCAGTTTTAAGCATAATTACAATAACATTGCCACCTACATATGTGTATAAATAGCCTGACACTCCCTCATTTGGCTTTAGGTCTCTACATGTTTCTGCTACCACTTGTATTAATTATGAATTTCTGTTTTTCCCACTAAACCCTCCTCCTCCTCAACATGAACATTTCTTCTAGTTCATCACCACGGGAGCAAAATGTTGCGCTCGGAATCAAACTCTTCAATTACTCAGTCTCCTATAGGTTGGCAAATCTCACACTTTCTCTCCTTGCTCCATGAACCCACCAGTGGTATGTGTGTCTGCACATCCGAGCTTGTGTTGGTCCCGGTGTGTGCCGTACCGTAGCTGCGTGTGAGCGCTCGCTGTGAACGAATGGCATCCTCAGAAATCAGCTCCACTCACAATCAACTGTCATTCAGCTGCGGCTGGTTTCCATGCATGCAGTTGTTTGTGTGACTCACATCACCTTTGATCACTTGAGCACAAAAAACACTCATCTCCTTTGACTCTCACCGCATGTAATGGGGAGCTCTGAGCCAAGCTTCTTTTTGCAGTTTAGGGTTCAAGAGGCGCTTATCTGACTATATTACATGGTGATATAGTATGCTCCTTCAAAGGGGAAAATGATTATATTGCCTCTATGCAACACATGCAACAAAACCAAAGCAGTATTTATTGCACTGTTTACTTTGTTTGACAGCGTGGTTTAGTGTTTAAAACTGCATGCAAGTCTGTTTGTTTTAAACATAACCGTACTGTTTGGTTTATTCTGTGTAGTTTATTTTTACTTGGTTTTGTAATTCTTCTTATTTGGGCAGTTTTGGTTTTGAGAGTGTTTAGTCACACTTTGATTTACTTTAGTTTTCTCAACATTAAAACATCGCTGGTTAGTTATTCCACTGCTGTTGGAACAGGAATTGGACATCTGTTCAGCAGTATGGATGAGATGTGAAACTGCATGAGTTCTGTTATTGTTGAGTTATTTATTTATGTATTGTGAAGAGAAGACAAGTCACATTGCATCATAGTAACACTTTATTTTAATAGTCTGTACTTTCCTTCCTCCTGTAGGGTCTTTACCCTAAAATACAAAGCACCTTGAGGCGACTATTGTTGTGAATTGGTGCTATATAAATAAAATTGAATTGAAATTGAATTGAATTAATGTTTCTCAGTAATTTATGAAGAGTTTTCCTGGAAATTACAGTGTAATTTAGTGATAATCATAAGGAATTTCCAAATAATTATAGGTTACTGTAAAAAAACAACAAATTTCTACACAGCCAAGAATAATTTAACATATGTGGCAAATAAAGCTTCTAATAATTGAATAATCATTTAATGATTCAATTTTCCTATACTTAATTACGCTGTTAAATTCAGGAAACTTAATAATTATTAAATAATTATTAGAAAATTCAGGTCTAAAAGTGGAAAATAAAGTGTTAACTCACTGTCATCCTCATCATCATCAACACACAAAAAAATATAAATAGTGACAGGTGTATTTGTGCAGTACGGCTCATTCTGAGTGTCTTTTCTTAGCTAAAGGCAGGACTAATGTGGAGCTGCGAGAGAAGTTCATCCTCCCGGAGGGAACCACTCAAGTGATGGCGAGCTTCCGCTACAGAGGCCGGAGGTCTCGGCCGTCATCTCGAGGAGCTTCTCCCAACCGATCCACTTCCAGTCAGAGCCTTCCGGTCCCATCCAACCCAGCAGCGACCAGCACACCCAAGGTGAGAGGCTCCATCTGCCGTGAGAGCCGGCTGCTGCCTCGTTCTCTGTCCACTGTAGATTGATCATCCCCTCCCCCCACCATGATTTTCCTCTCATTTATCTTTTTTTTTTTTTGCTTTGCATTATTTGATGATTTTGTTGTTTGATTTCCATGCTTCTTCCATCTACTGTTCCCGGTAGCTTTTGATTTGTGAATCCATCACTGTGTCTTTTGATTTGCCATTGTTTCCCAGAATCCCCAACACATAACCCGCAATTATGATAAGCCATGGCTTACAAACAGCAAACCCTCCACTCCTCTTAAATCATCAGACTCCTTTGGGAGCCAAGGTTCATCCTCAGAGGTATAGTCATATACGGCACATGATGTGAAATGCTTCAGATATATGACCCAACCGAAATCTACTGCAAATTTATGAAAAAAACAACAGATAACCAGGAAGTAAAAGGTGCATTTTCGAATATGATTTTATTGGATTGAAATGAAAATAATTAGATGCAAGATGGACTTCATAGATTTCATTTGGGTCTATAATCTTTATCTTTCTTGAATAATTGGCTCAATATCTAACTCCTTCCTGATCCAAATTCATCTGCTTCATTTTTTTTTTTTTATACCACTGTAGCGTGTACAACTTTATATATGTAATCTCTGCATGTTTGAATGTTTAATGACTTGTTGCTCTACATGAATTCATACTAACTGCATTTAAAAGACATACCCCAGTTTTGGGGAAAATCAGGAGTTTAATACGATTTTTCATTTTGACGAAATTCAAGACTAACTCAATAATATTTCTAGTGTTTTCTGGTACAACATAAAGACCATTTTTAATATTAGGTCCCTGTACTGTCATTAACTGCCACTGATTGCACATTGATAAAAGTTCTGTCTTTCACAGAGTAATCAGGTTCAAGGCAGCAAACTGCGTCTGCCTGGGTACTTGTCTGGCAAAGGATTTCAGTCAGGTGAAGAGGGAAGCTTGATCAGCGCTGCTGTACTAAAAGCTCGAACTCAGACAATAGGTGGTGAGTAGAAATCAACTTCACTGTAGTATCTCTGCACGTTGTTCCACGTCTGCTGGATGTTTAAATAGGAACTGTTTACCAATAACTGTCTCGTATCGAGTTCAACTTGTTTCAGCTGTGCAAAAAAAAAAAAAAAATCCTTATTGCAGGTTAAAAGATGTCAGTGCACCCCTTCTTAATTATCATTCTCGATTTTATCTCTCTAGAGTCGAGAAAAAATTCCAGCCGACCAGGAAGTAAAGCCGGAAGCAGAGGGAGCAGTCGCAGAGGAAGTGACGCCTCTGACTTTGACATCTCAGACATCCAGTCCGTGTGCTCAGATGTTTCTGAGACCGTCGGTGAGTCTACCAGAGCGACGCCACGCTCTGCACCGCGCCAACACAGAGGAAAACCCTCTAAGATCCCCACTCCTCAAAGAAGAGCCACTCCTACAAGCAAACTGGCCAAGGGATCCAAGCGATAGACAGTGGCCTTGAAAACAAACAACCCAGGAGATAGTTGCACCCTAAACACATAATGGACACTGGAGATGTGTAACTTAAAAAAAAAGACTGCAAATGTGTTGCGTGTTATTTAAATTCTTGCAAAGATGTAAAATATTCTGTTAAGAGGCAATATGGTTTAATATTTTGTGAGAATGGAAAGTTAATGGCCTTGTGTATTTGTTTTTAATGTATTTTAATTTTTGTGAAAATATGTCAAATTGTTTTTATTGTATTTTATTTTTATTTATGCAAATCCTGTAGAGGATTGATGAACACTAGAAAATCTGGGAATGATCATGTCGAACTAACATTTCTACACTAATGAAGGGCGAAATGCAGGATAGTTCTCTGAGAGTTACTGAATGTACTGTAATTTATGTATGCTTTTTGTTCGGAGTAGATGGTGCATTATGGTACCGTTTGAGACACTGCGATTATCTATTTAAGTGCTATGTTATACTGCCAACATGCATTTAAAGGGCAATGCAATATACTACAATAAACCCCACTAAGCACTGCAGAAGCCTTTGAAAACCCCTATTTAAGACAAGTAGCAGAAACCTCGTAACCATGAAGCTTTTATGTCCTGTTTGTCAGCAGCTGCAGCCCGTCTTTTGTTTAACCACCTCACAGCAAATGAGAACACTGACCTCGAAGAGGTGCCACTTCTTGTAGACATTCTCTGTGCATCCATGTCAATGTATGGTTAATTTCGGTAGAGCTGAAATTGTTACTGTAACATTACTTTGTAATAAACCTGCTTGCAGAAAGCCACCAGAGACTGGTGTGCACCACAGAATCGTCTCTGCTTTGGTCATTTTAGATCCTTTTCTTAGCCACGTGAGCAGCTGTGACGATAGCTGTGTAGGTCTGTTGTTGGTCAGACCATGAAACCACTTTGGTTCAGATGGAAATATCTCAATACCTACCTGACAGATTGCCATGAATAGTGCTAGCCTTGAGAATAAACCTTAATTGTGATTCCCCTTGTATGACATTAATGGTTCCCACTGGACTTCTCATATGTTGCTCTCATCAGGTTAAAAGTTTTCTGAATAACAACCCTGAACCTTATCTGTTTGGGTGTTAGCCTTGCCACTGTAAGCATGTTCACTTGCTATTGTTAGCATTTACCTCACAAATAGCATCACAGAGCAACTAGCATGTCTTTAAATTATTTGTCTTTTTTTCATCTCTGTCCCTCTCTATGAGTTTCCCATTGGTTTTTCAACATAATGGTTCATACAGGTTTTTACAAAAGGTGGAAAGCTGGGTAAATAGGGAGTTATATTAGTATGCAAGGTTAGTGAAAATTGCTTCATGAATTACATTTCAAATATGTTTTTTTCTCTTTGTTTTCATGCTTTGCAATTATGTATTGTATATAATATAATTTAGCAGTGTTTAGGTGCAGTGGTGGGTTGAAGGTGTGATCTTGTCTAAGTGGAATGTTTGCAGAGCATCTTGTGTTTAGCTGTGACATACTACAGCTTTCTCTCAGTGAAACTGGTCTTCTAAAGGCAAAACACTAAACCCATGCAACTATTTTTAAATAAATCAAATAAAATACACAAAACCTGATGAATGAACTGAACAAAACTTTTAAGTTCAAGCATAGGGTTATTTTTCAAAGTTTAATGTAATTTCAGTAGCTTTAATCTGCATAAAGTACACCTGCATTTCCTTAGTGTGATGACTTGGTGTAGTGGACTGCACAGTGTTGTGACTTTAGGTCTGACTGGCCTATGAGAAGAGAAGGATCCTCTGGGGACCAAAGGTGGAGTGGAGCTCAGGGGTAAGGCTCCTCTGAGTTCCTGAGTTTCTAGATTGAATGGTCCTCCTGTTCAGCTCAAGCACTGGCCCCGGGATGGCACTTTAGGACAGGATATATCCACACATCAGGAACTGGAAAAGATCCATCAGCAGGAACCCTGGGAAGTTTTTTAGGAATATGTAAGTACTTCTAATAGTCAGTACATTTTTTATTAGTTTTTAAAATACATTTTAAGAAGGTAGCAGTAAAGATTTAAAAACAATACGAGTCGTAAATGATATCAGGTTGTTAAACTGAGGACAATTTAATTTGATCAGTTACATATATTATCTAGTATTAGTATAACTATGTACTCTAATTTGGTGAAAATGGAGAACATTTGCATAGGCAAAGCTGTGAATACAGCATGTGATACTGAAGATAGTCTTAAAATACTGCACAGTTGAAAAAAAAACCTTTATGCGGAGTAGTGTGTACTTTTGGAACGAATTTGAGTGGCTTTGTTTTAGACAAGCTAATGTATATTCACATACCACTGAGTCTGTCCTGTGTTTTTGAATTTTTGGTTTATTTAATTGCGGTACTACAGGCACTTATAACCCCTGACATCAGAAAACTGAAAATGCCAGCCCACAAAGATATGCTGGTGTTTGCAGCTCTCTTTTCTCTCCTGGGACTGGCCCAGAGTCAAAAGTTGCCGAGTAAGTTTACATTTTTTAATACATAACTGCACACTATGGCCTATTTTTGAATATATTAAAGTACCATTGCCACTAAATAATCATATATCCAAATATCCATATATAACCATAGACTGATGATGAATGACTGTGTGGTGTTGGACTTGTTATAAATAATGCTTTCTAATCTCAGTGAGGCCTTTTCTGGTTAAATAGAAAATACTGGATATAACCCTAAATGTCATATTACGTATTTGGTGTAACTCAAGCTTCTTTTCCACCCTGTAATGCTGTACCATGACCAGCAGATGTCAGTGTTTGTCAGATCAAAGCCCAGTGCTTGGCCTAACAGCTGCTGATAGTATTTCCTCTTCTCAGTGCCAATATGCACACTAAAAGGTCTAGAAGTCATTCTGGGGTTAAGCTTTGTACATTAATCTTTTTAAAGTCCTGCTGCTGAGTCACCCTGTCACTATAAACCAGTTCCCCAGTAGTTCAACCAGTTATGACTATGTTTTATTTGTTTTGAGAGAAAACAGAGCATGTGTGCTTGCATCTGGGCAAACTTTTCTAGGTGCAAGACAATATGTTGCAAAAAAAAAAAAGAGAAATCAGGGACAAATGTTTTAAGGATTAAATTACTTGGAGCCAAATAGTGTGCAGACTTTTTCCCCTCTTTTCGCAACATTTTTTTTTTTTTTCTTAGCTATGGTTTTCTGCTCAATATCCAGATTACAATCACAAACAGGTGAATTCACATAAAAATTACATAGCAAATTTACCAAAAATCTAAGGTTTATATTTCTTAGCAGGTTTCTATTTAGGTCACAGTATCTGTAATCATAAACATTCACCAGCTTTAATCCACACATTTACAGGAAACTGCAGCAATGCTGATCTCATTTGGACTGCAGTACAAAGCGTCCAGTATTTAGAATTTAGAGGCTAAATTCATCCATGAAGGAAAATAAACAGCCTTGGTGTGCTAATGGGTTTAATGGATTACCTCACTGATTAGATGGCATTATTAACAACACTGAGTAATGCTTCTATCTAATAAAAGTCAGTGATATCAGCGCTGACATAAGATTCAGAAATAGTCCAACACCTCTGATGCTCAACCAGCGTGACACCAAACTAAGCTCTGTGTTTGTGCTCTGAGGTTTTGACCTGCTGGAGGAGTTTCGTGTGCCAGACTCAAGAGGAGTGAGGAGAGTGGATGGCTCTCAACCTGAGGCAGTGGCCTACCGCATCAACCCCTCCATCCATCTACAGAAGGCCACGAGGTACAGATCTACCCTGCCAGAGTCCAGCTAATCTCAGTGAAGCTTAAAAATAATTAAAAACGAATTTCAGATCACCTAAAAATCGTCTTTTACTGATCCCAAGTGGTTTAACTTGTTACCTAGCTGCATGTAGGAGTGTACACTGAGCATAAGGTGTGGTGGCAGGTGCAGCGAAGCATACTTTTGATCACACTACATCTGGTCAGGAGTATAAACATACCTGAAGCCTTTAAATCTTTCAAGAGTGGTGTTAAATTTCTCTTTAATGGACATGTTAACACCAGCAATTGTGTTGCACCTGCAGTGCAAACTAACAACTGTGGCACGGGATTTTGGTAACTTCTGTAGCAAGCTGGTAAGTTAAAGTACTGCAGGTCAAGTTCTTGCGTTTTTCATAGCAGATATTTTGACTTGCCACAGTAGGAAAATCACATATACTAATGATGGCTTTATCCTACTTAGACAGGGAGGGCCTGCCTTGCAGTTTCACTGTTTTCTAGCCTCTTTGCCTAAAGATAAAAGTAGCATTTCCTTTTAAGTTGCTTTCGTCATTTTAAATGACTATAGAAGGGTTGTCTACTAACTGCTGAATACATACAGTAAGATTTCACAGAAACAAATGTGGTTATTAAAACCATTTCTCCAACTTGGATGTTAATGCAGACTTCACAATTCAAGAGGCTCTGTTTTTACTTCTTCATATAAAACAAAACTATTATGTTCCCAGAAATTTTCGTAATTGCTGATTTTAGAAAGTAACCTCGTTTAGTTATCCAGCTCTCTAAATCTCTTGTGCTACAGTGATGTGTACCCAGATGGACTTCCCTCCGACTACTCCGTCATTGCAACATTTAGGCTGAACAAAGACACTGCCAAGAAGTCCTGGAACCTGTGGCAGGTCAGTGACCCTGAGGGACAAGAGCAGGTTGGCCTCCGGTTCCAGGGTGATACACGCTCTTTAGACTTCTTCTTCACCAGCCCTCATGGGAACCAGATGCTGAGGACCTTCCATGGTGTGGAGAAGGTGTTTGATGGGGAGTGGCACAAGGTAGCACTGAGTGTGAAGGGCAGCCAGGTGAAGCTGCTGATAGACTGTGAAGAGGTCAGAGTGGAGTCCATCAATGAGCCAAGGCCAGTCATCCGCCAAGGATACACCTCCATCGTGAAGCGGGCTGCAGGAGATCGCTCTGTGTCCGTAAGTCCACTGCTTACATTTTGAATTATCTTAAACAGTCATTCTTTTGATTTTTGACACAACTTTAATTCCTCATATTGTCTCCCGTTTCTTTCTAGGTGGACCTACAACAGATGGAAGTGTCATGTGACCCAGCGAAGGCATATTCAGAGGGCTGCTGTGAGCTGTCAAGCGTGGTGAGTCTTCCATCCAACTTCACTGTGCTCCCCTTTTTAGCAATATGTGTGGAGTTTTCAGAATCACTCTGTTACCTGTCTGTCTATTGCAGTGTGGAGGGTATGCAGAGATCGGCCTCACGGGTGGAAGACCATCTTGCAAATGTATGCATGGACAGCCTGGCATCCAGGGCCCTCCAGGGCCAAAGGTGAATGTACTTGTACATGGAACTGACTCAAATTACTTGTAAGACTTGTATAAGTTGAATCTGTCATGACATATTTTTTATTCTTCTGCAGGGTCACAGAGGCCTTCCAGGAGAGGCCGGAGACCCAGGAAGACAGGGGAACTGGGTAAATGAATACACAATTTGTCTCTCAGTCATGCAAGTGTCAGACCTTACAGTGGGACACACTGGTTGAATGCATACTCTAGTGTTTACTTCATGTATTCTCAGCATGAGCAGAATCTACTTCCTCTTGCTGCGCAATAAAGAGTTAAGCTGTCTTGTGGGTGAGGGACATTGTAAAACTTTCGTGAGACAGCAGCAAAACTGTGGAAAATGGCAATAGAAGCACAACTGAGACACGACAGGATGGAAACAGATCTGGAAGCAGAAGCGCTTAGCGATAGTAAACACAGGGGCTCCTTTCATAGTTTGAAAACTCATGTCCGCTTTGCAGAAGATTTAGGAAGACTCCAAGATAAACTTGAACCAACATGGATGTGACAATAAATTGTTTTTCCAGCTCTGAAATATCCATTTGCATCTTAAAGCACAGGCTCTGCTGTTTTAGAATATAGGATTAAACTCAAACTGGCATACAATCACAGGATTTCTAATGGTTTTGCTTTTCCATTTGGAAGAAACCGATCCAAATGTAATGAAACCCACACACAGGAAAACAAGGCAGTTGAGCAATAACCATGCCCTCCAAGTGTGTTGTAATGAGTGGCATTAGACTGCTTAACTATTGTGTGAAATTTGTCAAATGTCTTGTTTCTTTATAAGGCAAATTATTTTACAAGAGGAGGACCAAAAAAAAAAAGGAAGAGAAAAGATGTCAAAGAATAAAGCATTCGGCTAAAGGAGCCGGTTACACATCCATCAGCGAATGAATAAATACTCTCACTTTTCTATCCTTCGGAGAGCTGCAGACGTAATTATTTCCACTTTAAATTTATGACTTGTTAATCTCTTTGATGCTTAGCAGTCACTGTTACTGGCGCAGATTAGAAAGTCTGTGAACATGTGTTAAAAGAAGGAGGATTTATTTTATTTATTTATTTATTTTATACTTATGCGTCAGGTTGGCTTTTTAACGTGCCCTTTGCTCTCAAAAAAATCCCCCATGCTGCCTGAGCAAACACATGTAGGCCTGTAGACCCACATACACTCAGAGCACATTTCCAGGACTGTACATGCTACATTATTCATGTACCAAATTGTGGCTGTAGCGCTTCTGGGAATAAACATCTGTCTTGTGTAAGTGGTTAGAGTTTTGATCTCCTGCTGGCTTGTGAATCACACAGCCCCAACTTGATTATCTCCTTCCCTGCTGGCATTTGACGAGGGCATTTCCTGGCACAGATAATATGAACTGCCCATCTCAGATGGTGGGTGGTCCTTTGCTCCTCTGAGGTTCGCTGCCTCAGATATGTCGTAAAATTCAAGGTCATACCTCTCTACTGTCTGGAGGTTCAAGTCCATCCAGCTGACTCTGCTTAAAGACAGTTTTAAGTGAGATAGACAAATAAACTGACAGGACAAAGGCATCCTGGCCTTGTTTAATGTGTTTGTTGACTTAGTGAAATGCAGCCAATTGGAAAACACTTTTCCTTCTACTACTGGGGAACTCAGCATCTGTGCAAACAACAGTGATCCATGTTATACCAAGGTTTCCTAAATAGTGCTTGTGTATATTTTCCAATAAAGTGCTGACATTTACAATATTTAAACATATTTGTTTTCTCAGATTAGTTTGACAGTAAGAGAATGTCAAACTTGTTCTAAACAAGAAGCTCAGTACTGCGTAATGAAGCTGTAGCTAGGATATAGTAAGCTAGCATATTCTAAAGATCAAAAGATCCAAAAATTTCATTCATAAGAGATACTGCAGTTATCTACCACATGTAAACACCAAATTTTTGTTTACACATGATTAAAGAAACAAGATTAATGATCTTGTGACACTAAACAAGTTGCCCCCCCCCCCCAGTCATTGTGCTAAACTATGCTAAACTAAGCTAACTGGCTGGAGCCAACTACAGCCTGACATTTAAGGAAACATGCTTTCTCACTTTTTATTTCTGCTGAGAGTGAAATCAAAACATCAATACCAATCTGTCAAATAAATATGAAGCCACAGATTAAAAGTAGATAGCTAGCTTTTTCACTGAAAAAAAGAAAACATACTTATTCTTGATTTGCCAAGGTTATTATTTACTGTGTAATATTTTATGTCTGCCTAAATACTTTGCTGCTGACACTGTACAAAGCAATTTTCCCATGCTGTACTAAAAAACAGGTTTCACCAGCTGTGCAAAATTTAATAAAAACAGACCTTCCAGCAGCTCTGAAGCTATAGATAACTCACAGGCTAATGTACAATGTTACATGATGTAAAAATATATAAGAATGTGTAAAAATTACAAGTTACATTTTTTTTCTGGTTGTTTATATGGTGGACTTTTTCAGGCACATGTGCAGTTACTTTCAGCAGTGTTCTGATTACACATTTTTAATGTTATTTTTAATGTTAGACATAATGTGTGTCAGTGGGTTTATATTTTGTTTAGTTCTATATTTAGTTCTATATTGTTGCATTAACTAAGCGTTGTGCTAAGCTAAGCTAGCTTCTCCTAGCTTGAGTGCATTTAATTCTTGGTGGGGAAGTGAATAAATGTATTTTTCTTTCAAATGTTTCTTTCTCTATATTAACTGTGTCTTGCAGTGGTGAAATAAAAATTTTCTTGGCTGCTTCCTTTAGGGGTCTCCGTAGCAGATCATCTGCCACCAACTCACCCTATCCCTCTTCTGTCACACCAGCCCTCTGCACGTCCTCCTTCACCACTTCATGTACCTTCTCTGTGATCTTACACTTTTTGGTCTGCCTGGCACCTGTATCGTCAACATCCTTTGTCCAGTATCCCCTACCGCTCCTCTGCACATGTCCAAACCATTTTAGCCTCAGCTCTCTAACTTTGTCTTCAAACTGCTCAACCTGAGCTGTGCCTCCAAACCATACATCATACATATCTCACCACCATCTTGTAGATCTTCTTTTTCAAGATTTTCTCTCTTGCTGCTATCCTTCTGTCACAAATCAGCCCTGTCACTCGTCTCCACCCACTCCACCCTGCCTCCTTGTGTTTATTAGGGATGAAAGCTGCCATGTCTATAGTCCAAGCGTCTCTTAGTCTGATGTATCCAAAGTTTAATCTCCAAAATGTTATTAACTTTTTCTCAGTGAAAACATTCACCAATAATTAGATTGCTCCTCAGGCTTTTCACCAACAAATAACTGCTGTGCAAGAAGTCTTGCTTTTGATTAAGTCAAACTTGTTTTGCAGGGGATAAGGGGGAACACAGGAGATTATGGCAACATTGGTGAAACAGGCCCAAAGGTGAGATCCGTCATTAAATGCTCCCCATCAGGGTTGCACTTCAGTTTGGCTCATTCTCAAGTTTCATTAATGAAACCTCATGTACTCACCCTCAGGGTGAAGAAGGAATCAAAGGCGAGAAGGGGATGAGAGGACCCTGGGGCCAAGTGGTAATTTATCACACAGATTTATCATTTTCTTACAAATGATGATGAATATTAATGAGATGCTATGTTAACAGGGAGACAGAGGTCCCAAAGGGCTGAAAGGATTAAAAGGGGCGGCGGGCTTCAAGGTAATATCTCTACTGGGTTCTGGCTTTAATTGAAAAGCCAGTTAATAAAGTTAGAAGTCTGTTGTTGTAGCTGTATAACTTTATAGATCACTCAGAGGAATTAATGTTGACATTTTGACTGTAATTAAAGGGGGTTCGGGGACCACCTGGAGACATCGGAAAGACTGGAAAACCGGGAGAAGTTGTAAGTTAACCTTTCAGACACAGTGGTAAGCCCTCCAGCAAGTGATTATGTAATTACTGCACTGCTAACATTTTGGCCTCCTTAAAGGGCACTAAAGGCATCAGAGGATATGAAGGGATTCCTGGGTTTCAAGGAGTTAAGGTATTCATGTTTCCTTCTAGTTTATCTCCTTTTCCCCCTTATTATATAATCTAAACCCATTATTCTTTTAATTTCAGGGTGAAAAAGGGGCTTCTGGTGCAACAGGGCGACCTGGGCCCAGAGGAAAGCAGGTGGGTGGTTGTGGGATTCCCTTTTCCATGATCCATAAAAACACACTCTACAGTTTTTGCCCACTTCCTTTAAAATCCCCTCATGTGAGCGTGAAGAACCAGTAAATCATTTTTAATGTGGTAAAACACTGGAATAGAACTATGTTTTTGGCTTATGTGCCGTCTCCATAAACAACATTAGTTCATGTGGCTGGATTTTGGCTGAGATCTGAGGGCCTGAACTATATCAACGTAAGCTGGTGAATCACTGAAAGAAGAGCTCGAACTGTGGCGATAACCTACACTACTGTGCTGTATATGAGAGAAGACTCCCTATTGCTTTACTACTGGAACAAATGTGTTGCAGATAAAGTGAAATCTTAATGAATGTTGCTTCATATGATGAATTTACAGGGTATTGTGGGAGATCCTGGAGAGAGCGGAGCCCCTGGACGGAAGGGGGAACCTGTAGGTATCACAGATATGATTTTGTTTGATTAAATTCATAACAGTATAATTTTGAATTTTGATGGATTTTCTTTGTTGTCGTAACTTGTGAAAACTAGGGAATTCAAGGACCTGTGGGCAGAGCTGGCACTGTAGGACCAAAGGTAATTCACCGCCGACACGCTCAGTGCATCACACCTGAGGGCTCACTTACACTTGCAAACTAATATGTTTCCCTAGGGCATCGTTGGAGATCCGGGCTTACCTGGCAGAGATGGTGATCCAGGAATAGAGGTATTATATTCAGCTTATATTGACATGTTTATGTTGAATTTTGGAAGCAGTGCCCATGTATCATTATACTGTAAATCTCATCTGTTCTCTATAGGCTTATCAAGGACCACAAGGCCTCAGTGGAAAACTTGGACGAAGTGGAGCAAAGGTAACTCACTGATGTTGTTAGGTTCTGTAAATGAATGTAAAATGTAGTTATTTTTGGCAGATTAATATCTGGCCATTTGTGTCTTTTACAGGGGGAGAAAGGCACCCTGGGGCCAGCAGGAGAAATGGGTCCCAAAGGCCAAAATGTAAGTCACATTTTCAGACATTTCATTCACCGAAGACAGCACATAATACATTTTGTTTGTAAAGTAGTTTGCCATCCTAAAGGGAAACGACAAAGAATAAAGCTGTACCTTAGGTTGTTTAATAAATGTTTTATTCTCTAGGGCCCAAGAGGTTACAAGGGTTCTGCAGGAAAGCCAGGAAGACCTGGATTTATTGGCCCACCTGGACCAACTGTAAGTGCTCCAGATGAATTTTCTTAACTCTTCCAAACACTAGTTCATTTTCTTCGAGCTATTAAACCATGTCATCTCTTTACAGGGACATGTGGGTATGCCTGGAAAACAAGGGCCCAAGGTAATACATCCCTATCCATTACCCATTTGAGAAATAAAATGAGGGCAAAATTACTGTTAATGGTTCAATTATAGCGGCTATTTAGGAATTATTTGCTGGGTCAATGAGCCACATAGAATTTAAGATTTACAGATGGATTCTCTTTCCAAACCAAGACATTTTCCTGGTTTGGAAAGAAACCTTGTATTTAGGTAACAATGGAAGGTCCAATTAGATACTAGACAGCCCTTTTTTATGATATTATATAAACTATCCCTAATTCCGCTGCCCACTAATGTAACATAAGTGATGGTGAAGTCTGAAGAAAGAGTTTAATATTTCAAATCAGAGGCTGCCCCTCAGGGCATGTTGGCTCAGTGTGTTCTAGTCTCCCCATATGGACAGGAGGTCACTGAAAACTCCCCCGCAGGACCTGCTCTTGATGTTTACAGTACATCTCACGCCAATGAAAAAGGCAGCCACTTTTTTCCCCCTTGATGTGTTCTAGAACAAACAAATCTGCTTTAAAAAGAAGAAAAACTAAAAATATTAATATTAATATTATTAGTAATTTAAAAATATGGCATTTTCGGAAGCGTTTGCAATTAGCAAACGTGAATTCAGCATATGGATTTGTAAAAGTCTGCATGGGTGGACATATTGGTGTAAGAATGCATGTTGCAGATATGCATACTGAAATATTTCATAGATCTATGACTGGCTCATCTCAGCTGTCAATCCAGTGGATGTGGGATGAATGCTGACCCAAAGATTTGCCATCCTGCACTTTAGCAGGTTAGTCCCACACAGACCAGCCCCCATGCTGGGGAACATCTGTTAAACTCCAGTCCTTGATGTACCTGTTGAGTGCAGTGATTTTTCTTCTTGTAGAACCAGTTTGGGTTCATGGTGATTACAATGAATTCCAGTACTGAACCAAACTCATTGCAAAAAGCAATGTGAATAGAAAAATTCTGAAGTCTTTCAGCATGTTATTTTCCTTTTGCCTTGTACAGGGTGACACAGGAATCCAGGGTATTAAAGGAGTTACAGGTGCACAGGTACTGCCTTACATGTCTTCTCTTTGTTGCTCATCATTACTTCTTCTTCATTTTTTTTCTATCTTAACATCAAATTGATCTCTTTTTTTTAAGGGAGAAAAAGGAGTTAAAGGTCCAAAAGGAACGGTGAGCTTGAATGCAACTGTGTGCTTTTTTTTTTTTTTTTAAAAATAAAAGAAAAAAAAAAAAACTTTAACAAAT
>VUQI01061545.1:67096-125591 GCA_015106735.1 Paratilapia polleni
AACAATAATAACTCTATCACATACTAACACTCAAAAGTCTTGGTACACAATATTCACTTCACAGAAGAAACTGAGTTAAAGGTTTTAATTACAGTTACAAGAAAAGGTCTGTGAGCCCTGTGGAGTTACCAGGATTTCTACACTGATTACTCATAAAATGTGAGCATCATCTAAGTTAGAGAGAAATCTGACTTGTCCAAATAGGGACAAGTCAGCACAAATTTTGCACTTCTTAAAACAGATTAGTTTAAGCACATCATACCTGAATAGCATGAACTTTCACAAGACCTTATAAAAGCATTACAAATCAAACCTGGAAGCAGCTACAAAAACATTTCTAAAGACCTGAGGGGTATACTACGAAGCCAGTTCAACATAGCCAGGCTTTCTTTGTGTTAGCTGACTTGACAAAACCTAAAGCCCCAGTCAGAGATAACAGGCATCATAACAGTGGTTATCAACTTTCTTTGTTAACCCAGGTTTTCTGCTTCCGGATCTTTGCGAGCTCACATATATCGGGGTGTTTGACACATCATTTGACTCTGCTTCTGCACAAAATGGATCAGCTGAGCACTGCCTACTCCACTCAGAGACATTATCAGAGGAACGGGTGCTCTATAAAGAAAATAACAGTAACACTTTTGCTGCAAATAAGACAAGAGAGTATTGCTGCAGAAAATTATTAATGTAGTGGTTTGATCATCACAAGTGCTCATAGCGGTAAAATAAATATATCATCAAGAGTTTATACATTTATATTACCCATCAGTGCACTCTCTTTGCTACTTTTTTTATGTGACAGCTGCACATTAGAGCTCTGGTACTTTAAACTACATAGGTTCCAATTAAACATTAAAGGTTATTCAGTGTGTTCAGTTCCCAGAGCCTAAGGGGTGATTTGGAAGCACAACCTACAAAGAGGTGAAAAATAACCCAGGGGTAACAACAAAACACCTTAATAAAACTCCACAACTTGCTACAGTCTTCATATGACCACTGTAAGGAAAACAATCATGTTATTGGAAGGGTGCTTTGCAATACGTCCCAAGTTTACAAAATTCCATGGATAAGTTCCACAACACATCTGGGATAGTGTTCTGTGGACAGATGAGACAAAAGTTTAGCTTTTTTGGCAAAAATAAACAATGTTAGGCTTGGGGGAAATAAAGGAACTGCACACCAACACCCAAACATTCTCCCAGCTGTGCATGGTGGAAGGAGCATCATGGTTTGGGGCTTTTTTGTCGCCTTACCTCTGCAGTCATTGAGGGAAATTGTACAGGTGAATGTCAGGGCAGCAGTACATGACCCGAAGCTTAGGACAGGTTGGGTGATACAACAAGACAAGTAAAGCAACATAAGAATTACTGAAAAGGGGAAATAAAATTCCTTTCTGAAATGGCCAGGTCTGAGTGCTGATCTGGACTCAGTTGTGCTTTGGCTTGACCTGATGAGGGCCGTTCCATCAAGAACAATCCAAGAAAATCTTTTTTTGAAACACTTCTGGTCCAAATTTCCTCCTCATTGTTGTTCAAGTTTCATAAGCAGCTACAGGAAATGTCTGCTGGATGTCTTGGCTGGTAAAGGAGAATGCACTGAGTGATTGCTCAATGTGTTCAATAAAGACATGAAAAGTACAAATGTTTGTGTGTTATTAGTTTAGATTATGCCTATAACTGTGATTAAAGCACATTTTATGGGTAATCATTTCAGAATTACTGGGAATTCCAGAGGGATCACAAACCTTTTTCTTCAACTGAATCACTCACCTTCAACCCAGTTTAATTTAATAGATTCGTTTTGATTAGCTGGGTCACTGAAGAGAGAAGTTGTGCAGGTGTGATGTTTCCTAACACTATGATATTTCTGCCACTACAACGATTAGAAAATCCTCCATTCGTCACATGATACGAATCCATCAAATAACATTCCAAACATATTTAGAGCATCTGTGGATGTGATAAGAGCAGTAGCACAACTGCACCAAAATGAATCTCACACATTTCTCGAAGCACTCTGCCAGATTTAATTTCTATTTTGAAACTTGCATTAAAATTTCCTGTTTGTTTATATATTTGTATATATTCACACATTGTGTTTCCACACCAGGTTTTCATATATTGCAAGATTTTACTTTTTCATTTTATTCTCTTTGTATTTTCTTAATTTCCTTGTATTTGGCATAATATTTGTCCTTACTCCTGTAACTATCGATATGATTCAGTTTGTTTTGACTTGGTTTGTTACTGTGTTTTATTATCACTATCAGTATGACATAACACACATTTTAAGCAGTTACTGCTTTCCATAAAGTTTGTATCCATGCGAAAGTGATTATATGTTATATCCTGATGTATATGCTTGCTCCATACTGAATCGTGTCCTGCTGATGTTGTTAACATCCTGTGTAGGTTGGAGACAGGGGTAAGCAAGGTCCTCAGGGAGGACGAGGGAAGCGCGGCCCTGCAGGCCCACCTGGACGTCCAGGTCCTGGCGGAGTCAAGGGGGTTCGAGGTGAACTAGGACCAGATGGCTTTCAGGGCCCGCCAGGTCCACCAGTAAGTAAAATACATTCCTCTATTTTTTTTTTTTTTTTGGCTGATAGAAAAAACTTTTATATGCTTACAGTATAGAGTAGTACTGTATGGATTTAGCAGTGCAACTGAAATGAAAAGCAGTCTCTACTATAACTGGCACTTCATCTATCTGTGAAAAATGGCATAGAAACAGCAGAGTAATCATTTGCTCTAGTAGTTACACTGACTGGCACACATAGTGTTTGGTAACAACTTTGGTGTCAAGAACACATTTAAACAGTTTCTCATTAGCTTGTAGTTAGTAGTGACTCACAGCAAGAGTTTCATTTAGTGTGGCTATAAATCCATAATGAGCCTCGGGAAATATTGTTGGCTTTGTTCGCTGCAGAGAGGCAGCCATTGCTTCAGCATGCCCTGTCCTGTAATATTCCATTTTACATGTCCCACAGTTGGGTCCCTTCCAGTGATGGATGTGGTAATGATTTTTTACACAGGGGCCGACCCTCCCGGCTCAACACGTGATTGAAGTCTGTGAGAAAGTGATCCTGGAGCAGATGTCCATGTTTGCCAACTCAGTGAAGAGGACGTGTGCTGCCGTTTGTCCTCTGTACGGGGATGTTCCCATGGGTGCCCCAGGTCCCCCGGGACAGAAAGGACTCCCCGGACCTCCTGTGAGTTTTACACTTTGGGTGTTTACTATTCAAGATGTATCAGTCTGCACTCTAGGAATATTTTCTTTACAAAATCATTGCTTTAGATGTCACCTCACGTCCTGCAGCCCTTTAGCGTAGACACACCATCAGAGTGCAGTACATTCTCCATACATTGTTCATTATTGCCTGCCTGGCTGAGTAAAATGCAAACACATTGCGAAGGTCTGGACTGGACTAAGAGAGTTGAAGTATTTGGCAGAAAAGCTTGGAATGAAAACATTACGATTTTCCACGTCTCCATCAGGACAAATAAGGAGTCACAGACTAGACACTTGGTCTGTTTTGAATGGTTTTTGGAGAGTATCAAGGCTGTCCTTGGATTAGAAAGGCTTTTCCACATTATTATACAGTGTAGAATCAATTCATATCCCACAACTCCTAATCACAATAACTCTCTGGCTGATAAATGTTCTTGAAACCATGACTATATAAAAATATTCCACTATATTAGATTACAGTTGGTATGCCTGGTGTTGTGGCGTTTAGTGCCAAAACAAGTGATGCACCAGTGCTGTGCTGTGTTTTCCCATCAGAGTATTGAATTATTAGCCAAATAAATCTTTTCAGGCTTTTCATACAGAGCTGCTTAGAGGTGAAACAGGACTTAAGCCATGGCCAGGTTTATGCTGCAAACACAAAAGATTAACAATGTGTTTTCCTGTTGATGATGTTGTCAGGGGGATCCTGGTAATGACGGTGCTGAAGGAGAAGTGGGCCCACCGGGATTCTATGGAGAAGCTGGAGAACTGGGCCGAAAAGGAGAATCAGGTATGCATAACAAATGTGACAGACTCTATTTATGAATACAGTATGATTTACATTAAAAAATAATAACTCACCAAGGCTTATTTTAGGAAGAAAGATATGATATCCTTTACTTAAACACACATGGTTTAATTTTTTCGGCCTCTCAGGAGCACAAGAAAAAACTGAAACACATCCGTACACTAATAAAGTTTAAATAGTGTACAAGTTTACATGGAGGAACTGCTTGGTATGTATGTATGGTAGCACACAGAGGTTTCTCATGGCAACAGCTGCCTGCTTGGATCTGTTGTTAATGTGAATAAATACAAATATTAAGCTGCTTTAGGTAGAAAAGTCCAGTGTTCACAATTTAATTGAAAAGGTCACTAAACAGATTTTAAACATCATGATCAAAATACTTATTTTTTAAATCACTACTGCTCAAAATATATCTTCTATGGCTCTTTTTCAAGTTCTTCAGGCCAGCAGCTTGAGCTGTGCTGCATCATACACATGCTGCAGCGCTGCACGTCATATATCAAATGCACACTACTAATTTGATGGTCGATTTAAGTTGCAAAATTTCCCACCTCTCCCTCTCACATGTCAGAGCTGCTGCTGCTCTGCAATGCTGCATGCTGTTTCAACCCCTCCACCACCCCAGCATCCACCTGTACGCTTCAGATGAATGTTTACTTATCATTCCCCAATTTCTGCGTGTATCATATTTGCAGGCAATGATGAGTTTAGACCTTAGATGCCAATTTCTGTATATTCTGCTCGAGTATTAAATCAGTTAAATCAAAAGTGAGTGAGTTGTCGCACTGAATTGTGGTAAAGTCATAGCAAGGCTTTATCGACCTTTGCGTTGCCAATAAAAATTCATGACATTCGAAAAGGAAAGCAAAAGGAAAGTGAAACTATAGTGTGGGCTGACAGTCAGGATTTTCTGACCTCTGCATCAGAGTTACTATAGCTTTGGTTTGTTTTTGTTTTTTTTTTAATTCTGTTAAGTTTCAGTTTATTTCCAGAAAGTGTTTCCTCTTTCAGTTTATTTTTATTGTTTGAAAATGTTTAGTTTCACTTCAGTTTTCACTGTGAGTTTTAATTTTCTTCTTCTTATTACTAGTACAGGCCCATGCTACAGTATGCCTGTGATTTTAGTCTGTTGGTAAATGGCTGCTAATGATCATACATAGTTCAAGTTTTGTGGATAGAAATTACTGTTGTAAAATGAAAATGATATGATGTTTTTATAAGGTGTTATGACCCATCTGTCGCATTTATACAGATGGGTCATTTTAGCCAGTTGGTAGGTGGTTGCTAGGCAACATGATGGCATCATAATATGTGATATAGATGAGAACCTTAAGGGGCCTAAGATGTACATGTGTGCTAAGTTTTGTTGCTCAACTCCTGATCGTGCAGGAGGAGATTGCAGACAGACAGAGATTTTGTGTATTATAGTAAGATGACATGAGGCGTATTCATCAGGAGTAAGACTCACAATGTTCAGAACATTCATTACAATGCCAGCAGCTGACTGATCCTCGTTGTGTAGATAAATCTGAGACAAGTGACACAGACTAAAACTGAAGATGTTTCTTGTCTATTTTTTATTTTATTTTGTTTTAATCACTTTTGTAGCCACATAATATTGTTCCAGTTAGTTTTTGTTTTTTTCTAGTCTGGATTTACTTTTATTTTTGTTAACTGGAAAGTTTTTCCACATTCAGTTTTTTGTTTAGTTTTAGTTGCCTGCTCTTTGTTAAAGTCTTTTTTTCTCACTGCTCCGCCAGCTTTATGGAAGTACAATATTAAATCACTTTTTTACCTTTTATGCCGAACAGACACACATGATTATTAGTAAAACATATTAAAACTAAAACCTCACATCATACAAAATGTTGCAATTCAGGGTGTGATCATATTGCTTATTTTTAATAATTCCTCTAATTTTATATTGTACTGCTTATTTTAATCTATATAGAGGCCTCAAATCAAGTAAATGTTGTAAAGCAAAAGTACAAAATTTACCACTGAAATCACTTAAAAACTGTATTTGACATACTTTTTACAGCTGAAAAAACACTACCTTTACTACCTTTCAGCATGAACCACACTGTATGCAACTGCTGTTTCAAATACTACACAGTGTTGTAAACCTTGTCGGCCAACGTGTACATTTTCTAGTTTATGGTTTGAGGCCTGAGCGTGATGCCACAGTCATACTACATTCCCCTGCCAAGCCAATGAAATCAAATGATATTTACAAGGTGTTTTAAATGTTTATTTACCAATGATCTCAGTAACACATACGGTGTTTAATCAACATGAGTGGCTTGGTCATAAGTAGAGGAATATCATTTAGGCCTGTTTGCTGCCATTGCTGCTATTGTCTGTGTGTGTGTGTGTGTGTGTGTGTGTGTGTGTGTGTGTGTGTGTGTGTTTGGATTGCAGGTGACAGAGGAGAGCAAGGTGATAAAGGAGCCAAGGGTTATGGCCTACCCGGCTACACTGGAGACCAAGGATCACAGGGTACTTCTATCTTCTATGTGGATATTTTTTGATGTTTTACTTAAATTGAGGCTGTTTCAACTTAGGCTTAGTTTTAAATTCCAGGGAACGGAGACTGTTTTACAGTAAGATGAGTGTACTTTTGGACCAAAGTAAAATAATTTTTCTCTGGAAGCACGCTGTTCCTGGAATCTGCACAACCGGCATTACTCAGCTCACTGAGCAGACTGTGCGGCCTGGAGACTAAACAACATTTTTGCCTCCATCACAGGTCAGCGTGGACGTCCTGGCAGAGCCTTTAACGGCCAGCCTGGAAAGCAGGGTGAAAGGGGGCATACAGGCCGGCCTGGACTCAGGGGCCACCCAGGTCTCAGAGGACCTCCAGGTGTCTGTGTCACCTCTGGGTGTGCTCAGCTAAACTCCACTGCAGGGACACTGCAGCCAGCAACACGGAGGTTGAGGAATCGCCCATAGTAGAGAAAATATATATGTTGAATATTGAGCTTAAAGAGATAAAAGATACGTTTCTTCAAATAGATTCAAATTTTCATGTAAATATGCAAATGAACTGATCATCTGAGAACAAAAGTGGTACAAAAGTGGTAGCAAAACATATTTGTATAAAAAGAATTCATTTATAATAAAAATCAAAACAATATTTTTTTTTTCTTGGTAAAAGAGCATGTCATTACTAGTGCAACAACAATGTAATGTTTGAGGACTGCTATTAATTGTCAATTAATTCTATCAAGTGTTACACAGTGTACATATTTTGTAGACTGTTAAAGCCCATAAATGCAGAAAACTTTCAGCTTTGGTGCCCCCATTCAAAGTAAAAGTTAAAGGAAAATGTAGCAGAAAACAACAAAGTTTCTTGGGTGCTGTTTGCTCCCAGGAAAAGCACTGGGCTGTGAGGTGATGTTAGTGTACTGACCAAATTCCACAACACTCCATTCATTACCACTGAAGTGACTGTAAAACACATAAAAGATTCCAAATTTACTCTTTTTCCTCCCCTTCAGTATTATCAGAATTGAATTTATCCAAAAGTCTGGAAGAGTTTAGTCTGTATTAACTGCCTGGGTCAGGCAATGTTGCTAAATGCTAAATGTGTGCCAAAAGCAGAAAAATGCTTTTGGCGTTTGCATCCTGTGAGCAACATGCAATGTTTGAATGGGGCGCCATCTTGGAACACAGTGTCAAGTTTGGATTTTGATTTCTTGTAAATAATTATTCCCTTTTTTAGGAGTATTGTTGTACCACAAGCAGGGATTTTCCTCTGTCCAAGCCCTAACCCTGTAAACGGGTTTACAGTAACCATGACTACAGTAATGGAAATGATTCTGTGACATATTTGAAAGAAATCTTTGTGTTTTCTTTTTCTATTATACTTGTAAAAATGAAACCCCATTTAAGAATACATTTTTAGCTATGGCTGGGTATTTCCAAAACTTCTCTACCCAGGAAAAACCCAGACAAGGATGCACTTACCATATTTTTCTTATACCATTCACCAAAAGCTGTCATGATCAGCACATTTTGAAATGGGGGTGCAATGGTGTGCTGTGATAAAATCTGGTGTTGGTGTACCTTTAAGCCTTTTTAATTTTACAGATCTATGAGTCCTTGCATTTCAACAAGTGGAAGGCTTAAAAATCCTGCACCACCTACAACAGTGACACATGCTGCAGGGTTTCCTACATAGTGGCTCTTTCGATACTTAGATACAAAGCTTTTGCTTCTCAGCAGTACAGAGTTGGCTCGATCTTGGCCTGTGTGGATTTTCCAGCTGAAAAACATGCTGCTTAAGTGGAAAGGAGACTCTAAATTGCCCGAGGGTAAGAGGTGCGGAGCCTGTCTATCTGTATTAGCTGTGTAGCTGGCTGACGCCTTGTGCAGGGCATTTCCCTGC
This sequence comes from Paratilapia polleni, assembly GCA_015106735.1. Lineage (NCBI taxonomy): Eukaryota > Metazoa > Chordata > Actinopteri > Cichliformes > Cichlidae > Paratilapia > Paratilapia polleni. The sequence goes on from VUQI01061545.1 coordinate 75,523, forward strand.
TTTGTGATCCATTCATACTGGAAAGGTTCAAATGTGAAGGAGAAAGACGAAACACACGTGGAGCTCTGTGTGTGGCTCCTCTCAGCGTCTTACATTTGTCTCCTCTGCGAAGCCCATCAAATGTAGACCGTCATCCTCCAGCCTCTCTGTGACTGCAGCATCGTTAGTGCCATGCTGCTCTGTTTTGTTCCATCAAAGAATGCTATAGCCATCTCTATCATGGAAACTATTACTAATCCCTGATTATCCTCTGAGTTTTCATTCTGCACTCACCCATTTGCTTCAAGACATGCTTACTACTTATCTCTGTGGCAAACCAGACAAGTGATCATGATAAATATGGCTTAATGCATGTGAGCTGATTAAAACAACTCAGTAGAGCTGAGCTTCAAAGTGATGGCACCAAATCAGAGGTTATCACAGAGCGGTTTGATGTTGTCCTCAGTTATTTAAAAGTTTCACAGCAAATGCCAGATACTGTAAATGTTGGCCGATATATAAGTAATAAGCCAAATTTGTAATTGTAGAAGTGAAAGTGAGCAGAGTGATAATGCTGAGAAATAAATTTTCATTAATGTTACTTTTTACCTCATTCACAAGTTTTAATGTACTGGCAAATGTAGTGGTGCTGGGTGGGCAGATGACATAATGATGGTTTCATGTGTATATGTGATTTTCCAATTTGGGCAAACCAGATTCATTTAGCTTATTAACAGACTTCAAACTGATTCATCCCTTTTCTTTTTTTAAAGGACAGCACATTGGAGTTCATCCCAGATATAAATGCTGAATATTATGGGGTTGAGTTTTGTACAAAAAGGTCTTCTGATCATGAAGGAAAAAGAGAGCAACGCAAGAATCTATTAAAAGGCCTTTTATTCCTTTTGCCTGAGCCTGTGGGGCCATATCATGGGAATCACTTACAGTTATGAACAGCCAAATACAAAAGAGGCTTTTAACTGATTTCATCTGTCTTTGATCTGTCTTTTTCCCCACATGATTGCCTAAAGGGGACCTTGTTATTAAAAAGAAGTAACAGAATTTGTTGTCATATTGATGTATTTACATTTTCCATACAGACAGAGAAAAAATTAAAGGTGACAAGTCTCTGGAACAACAGTGAGGGGTGGAGCACCATTCTTCCAAAAGATATTCCCTCATTTAGTGTTTTGATGATGCTGGTAGATGGCACTGATATCTAACATGACTTCCATAGGTCTTCAACTGGGTTGTGATTTGGTGACCACAAAGGTGACACCTCATGTGCTAACATAAAAATGAACCCTCAGAATAGCTGTGGATCAATTTGTAGTGACCCTTACCTCAAGGCCTACAAGTGGACATGAGCCATGTCAGCAAAATGACCACACATTACAGCACAACATAAGCATAACAGAGCAATCGCAGCCCCTTACTGTGGGGTTGGTTTTAATGGAATTTGTCACTCATCTGTACATTTTATTGCTCTCTGTGGCAGAGGAGTGGATGTTTTTGCATTATTCACTTAAACAGCCACGTGCAATCCACAAACTAAAAGATCTATTTAATGTGCACAAAACATTCTCCAGCTCTACCTTACCAGTACAAGACCAACACTCACCAATTGTTTCCAAATCTCTGCTGTTGTCGTCACTGTCCTTTAGATGGGAGTTTGTTGCACAAGGGAGACGTTTGCCTCCAGGGCTTTCTACCAGAAAGGCTTTTGAACATGTGGTAAACATTGTGAAGGGGTCTATTTTAACTCAAACCACGATCTTTTCCCAAACCAAACCGAGAACTTTTGGTCAACCAAAAAGAGACTGAAGAAGAAAATAATAATACCAACAACGAAAAATCTGTTGGAACTTATCAATCAAGTGATGGTCATGCACAGGACACAAACCACAGTCTCCTTGGGTAAAGTCATGTGTTGGCCTTTCTTAGCCCCTCCAAAAAGGAGCCTTTGTTTCTATTTTAATTGGCAAACATTCACGTGTCACTTCAGGAATCACCCTATTCTGTCTTTGAGGTATAAGAGCATGTTCATGTAGTCTCATGAGCAATCAAAAAAATGTTCTCTCCCTTACAGGGATTTGTAATACAGCACTTCTCCCTAAGCTTTTTGCTAGTGACTCTTTAGTACACCAGTGTGCGTACCAGTAATATATTCAGAATTCTGTGCAGCAAAGTTTTCATTTTCTTACTCTCTAACCAGGTAATTATTACATAATCCAGTATGTTTACTGACCCAACTGTTCCAAGGATTTGAGTGCACAGCATATCTATAGCTGTCTGGTTTTATTATGGCCTCATTTTAATTACTCTGAAAATGCATAAATTATACAAACAACATTTCACTTGTTCCTACAAATGAATAAAACTAGTACATGCCCATGCTACAGAATTGTTTTGCCTATTCATGCTGTTGGCAATTTGATATACTTAATCACAGTGAAAAAAGTAAAAAATAAATAAATAAATAGGGGTGGTAGATGATGTTTATGCTAAAAATGTTATAAAATGTGATAAATGTGATAAAATTTTAATCTGTTACTAGGTGGTTGCTAGGCATGTATAATTCAAATTTTGTGGATATAAATGAGATACTATTGTATTGGATAGGGTGCTTTCATAAGGTGTTGTAGGTGCATAAAGGCAAAAAACTGGTTATTTTAGTCTGTTGCTAGGTGGTTGCCAGGCAACGTGATGGCATCGTGATATATCATGCATCATTCAGCTTTTGTGGATATAAATGAGATGTTATTGTTATTGTCATGAAATTAAAATGTTGTTTTTAATGAGGTGTTTTTTTTATGTTATAGGTGCATATATGCTAAAAACCTAGCTCACTAGGTGGCTGCTAGGCATCATATATCTGATATAGAAAAGAACCTTCAGGGGCCTAAGATATACCTGTGTGCTAAGTTTGTTTGCTCACTTGCCGATTGTGTAGGAGGAGTTTGCAGACAAAGAAACAAACAAACACACAGATGGACAGATTTTGTATATTATAGTAAGATTAATCAAATGGGGCTTATTAGAAAGTTTCAAACAGATTTTAATAAAACAAAACTTAACTACTGTGAAAATGTATATTAATCATCTCAGATAAATCATATTTCCAGATATGACCCCTGATCAGTGTCTAGGTCTCTTCCAGCAATAAACACATACATGGATTTCCTGCTCTGTGGTTTCTTTCATGTGCACCTCCTGTTGGTTACAAACCAAGAGTCCATAGAGACAGGAGATTACTCAGCACTGGAAAGTCTGGTCTCACCAGTAGGCTGGCCACTCCCAGGTTCCCAGCACCAGCTCAGTATATGCCTGTGTGATCCACCAGAGTGTGCTGAGGCTCAGGGTCAACAAGGGCGTCATCAGGAAACCACGGCTGCTCTCAATGTAAGATGCCAATTTTAATTTTTAGATATTTTATCACTGACTTTGTGTACCTTATACATAAGAGGGATAATGTGTAGACTGGTTGAATAATTTACCAATTTCCTTCTTAGGCAATTAAAAATGAAGAATAATCAAAAACAGAAGTACTTGTTATGGAGCACTGACCATTTTTAAAAAAAATTATAGTTATATATGGTATTATAAATATTCATTATTCTGGCAATTTACATATCAGGAGTGGGTTAATGTTCTAGACTAAGCTTATTTTAGTTACTGTATATACTTTAACAATGCATAACTGCATAAAATAATCATATGTTTTGTAGACCCCTGTATGTATGTACAGTAGCTGATTTAAAAGTGAAATATTTCATCACAATTGTAGTAGCAGAAAATTAAACTTAAATAGTTCAGAAACATAGTTTGGTAGAGAATTTGAGTAGATTACTTGTGTTAAATGGGTTCACTGAACTTCACATTAGGGAAATAAAGGTGAGTATTCTGGTTGGTGCAATGCAAATCTGATATTTTGGTGATTTTTGCATTCTTTTGGATGTATTCACAGTTGCAAATTGTTTATGCTGTGCTATGAATCTCTTATGCTGCACTGTTCTGTATTTAGCACTGTGAGTCATGGCCTGGCACAGATTTACTACTGTATGTCTTTGTTTTCAAGGTAACCTTCATAAACCGTGTTGTGTTGTACAGTGCAGTATTCAGTACTTTGTCAGGCTTTTCGGAGCCTTCACAAGAGCCTCCAAACACTGCTGCTGTTGTTAGTTGATGCAGAGCAGGCTGCCCCTGAGTACAAACATGATAAAACCCGTTAGAGTGGATCAAAATGAAATCTGCCTGCTCTACAGATAGCAGATTAAGTTGTGCATTTCTAATGATTTCCAGCTGTGTGTGCAGAGAAAAGCACTGCAGTAGCTTTTCGCACCTTGTTCATTGCCGACTTGTAGAACATAATCTGCTGCCCCTTTGAGTGATGAAGTGGAGTGATGGAGGAGGAATTCAAACAGGAGTAGTGTAATGCATTGCTGAACACTCTGGATCCAGGTGAAGGTACCATGAAAGAATACAATATGTGTGACTCAGTACACTAAGAACTGTATGCTGATCCCGTGCTTGTCCTGCATCCAGAAAACTCCATGTTCTCTGGTAATGCTTCAAGCAACAATCCAAACCCTCAACACTTGGAAAGAGGTTCTGCTCATTACTATTATTTTCCCTTTGGACTGTCAGAGATGGGTTGTCTGCTTCACTATTCATGCTCTCCTTATCTGCTTCTCTTTCCACCCATGGTAATTGAGGGTGGCTGTGGGCCAGTAAAAGTCCGGAGTGAGGGGGGCCGGTTTGAGAGGAAGAAGGACAGAAACAGAGGAGACAGAGAGAGCTACTAGAAAGGGCAGGCTTTCATTCAGCAGTGAAACATGTGCACTTCTCCCGAAATCCACTTTCTGTGAACCTGGGGCTGTGAACAGTACTGATCACTGGCTCTCAATGAGAGGATTAATGGGAATTCACACAAGTGCTTGGACGCGTACCGGTAACTTTTGACTTCCTTTTTACTATCAGGCAAAAAAAAAATTTGCATTTTTGAAATACAGTCTAGGGTTTTTTTTGTGCATAGTGATGCAGCTGTTATATAACCACATATATAACATTTAACCATTAGACTGCTAATTTCAAAGTACTTTTAAGTGGTTGTTCATGATCACTGAAATCAACTTGTCGGGCTGATTTTCAGTGTTCTTTGCATTATAGTGTAGTAACACTGCTCAAATTTGATTGCTCAGATATGACTTTGTCAGTTTGGTGTATTAGACTTGCTGCTGCAGTTGCATATTGAAGACATTGACTAAGTTATCAGTCCCTTGTTTATGCTACTATCATGAAAAGAATGAATGGAATTAATTTCAGGAATTTTTCCTGGCCATTTCTCTTCTCATAAAATGGATTTTTCTGTCATATTTCTTGAGTCTCTACAAACATACTGGATAATGCACCACAGCACTGCATGTATTGTACTCTTGCAGTTTTTCCAGATGTGACAATTGCATGCATATCAAGAGTAATCATCTTTGTCAATAAGGAATGAACTCATCTAAAAGTGGACATGTTTGCTAAAAAGCTATAGGACCCCTATGAGCTAAGGTTTTACACGACATTATTTAACTGTTTGGATTAGTTGAACAGATTTCCACGGAGAACAACTGATGGGGCTTGGCTTTCCCCTGTTGCTTGAAGAATTTGGCAGCAATAAATCCCCTCTATCTTGGCAACTGCTGCACATGCTGAACAGCAGTTGTTGTTTCTGGAATGGAACAACTTCCTTTAGCCAAATTTGCTGCAGATAACTTTAACTTCAGCAGTTCACGTGGAGTTAAAGTCTGTAGTTGCATTACATAAACTACAGAAACAAAACAAATAGAAAAATGTGGCCATTTTTTTTTCCCTTTCTGAGCTCAGTAATCAAAGTTGGTATTATGGGTTCTTTTAAAGTATAATTGTTAAGCAAAGAATATGTGGTCTGATATTGTCATTATTATCTTTAATGACTCAGTGCGTGTCGCCCACCTTGAACAAGTGAAATGTTATCTGTGGAAATGTGAGAAATCATTTGTTCAGCAGCTTCCTGAACAACATTTCCAGCTGGAATTAAAGTGCTACTAAACTAAGCATTGCAAAAATCGTATTAAGGTAGAAAAAATGCAACAACAGACTCAGCACAGAATGAGAGTCTTGTGGTTGTTATTTTGAGACTGTTAAAGTTAGTTTTACTTAATACTCTGCATGCCAGCTTCCCTGTTGTGACATTTAAGCACCAAAATCCAAACCTGGAGCTAAAAAGGGTCTGTGCTGCCCCAATAACATAAGAGATCTCCAAGCCAGCTGAGTAAGAAATGCACCTGTTAACTCTGCTACATTATGCAAGCACGTGCAATGTTGCTTTTTTATTCCTCGATGAAGGATGACTCCCTTCATCATGACTACTTGTCTCTGGTCACCGTCCACAGCCGGAATTTGACTGTCTGATGGTGCAAATGATTTCCATGTGGCTCAAGCAGAGGTGTAGAAATACTCCGTTTCGGGAAAGTCAGTTGAGGGGAAAGTCATCCTGGCTGGATGCTGCCAATGAGGGGGTTTTCCAGCAACCTCCTCCAGCTCTCTAGTGGGGGAAAAATTCTGAAGAAAACGGCTTGCACAACGATGGCAGCTTAACGCCTCCTTCAACTGGTGTAACTTCCACGCTGAGTTTACACAGTGGAAAAACGCAGTCATGTTAAAGAGTGTGACCCCTCTTTGGCCGCACAGTAATAAAAAGACTTGGGAGGCCAAGGGTTATATCCTGCTCACTGTTTCGCTGACCTTCACATGTCACAATCAGAAGCAGCTAAAAGGTGTATGGTCAGTTTCTTCCCATCAAATTCCTTCCACGAGGCCCGAGTCTTATATTGCATGCAGCATATCTGGTCCTCATTTGTAACCGCTTCCTTTTAGGATGTCAGCAGTTTCTTTCTTTCACATGTTGGAAACTGATTTAATAGAACAGCCGGCGAAAAAAAAACAAAAAAACAACACATGATTGAATGCTTGCACTCTCTAGCTCATTATGCCAAATATAAAAATGAAGTTTTAATTGTTTTACCTGTTTTTTATATTGTATTTCATCTCTGAGGATAAACATAACAATCATTGCTCTGCACTATAATGGAACAATAGTCATGCTCATTTGCAAAATACACTGAACAAAACACAGCAAATATATTTTGGCATTAAGTGTTGTTAAAGGACAAACTCTGCCTTGTGTCAAGTGTTGCACTGGCCTTGAAATTGCTTTATTTAAACATCACTCAACAACATTGTTGTGCAGGTGTATAGAAGCGAGACTTAACGCTGGGCACAGAGAAATCACGATGGAGTCCGCCAATTAGTCAGTCAATTATCAGCACAAGCGAGGCTAATGTAGCAGAGCCAGAAAAGTGATAAATAAGCTGAAGGGAGTTTAAAAAAAAATATGGAAGCAAACCCAAAGTGATTAATCATAAGTACAAACAGTTTAGCAGACATCTTCCCAAACTTTCAGTCTCCTATGTGTTCAGACATGCCAAAACTTTAAACATTTTACCAGAGTGTACAATAACCTTACTCCAAGAATGCCCCACCTGGTGACATAACTACTGTACGTTCATAAGCAGCATGTGGCAGGCACTGGTTAACATTTCGCCATGTGCTGATAGGAAAGAAGGAGGAGGAGGAGGAAAAGTGTAGGAGTGAAGCTTTTTTTGGGCAGGCATTTTGTATTTGGGCCAAGGGTGGGCAGAAATTGGCAAATGGCAGCAGATTTGAGGAAACAGCTGATAATCCCACAGGAAACACTGAGCACTGGTTTTTAGAGCAGTTGTGGTCAGAGGTCCAATGAATTGTTTATTTGGTGAAGCTGACAGAGCCATGTGAGGATGTGGTTGATGAGGCTTGAGGGGAAAATGCTTAGGTGTACTGAGGAGGTGGAGGCTGTGTGGCAAGACTGGAAAAATATTGTGCACCACATGAAGGAAGGATGCAAGGGAGATGTGAGAACATTAGTGGTACTTATTAGGAAATATGGAATTTCTGGAGTCATGCAGTAATTGTTGCGGCATTGCAGGAAGGAAACAAACATAAACAAACAAGGGCTAATAGGATTTACACCTGATAGCACCAGTAAGAGTCAGTTATGTCATATTATGGGTGGCTAGTGCTGTCAACATAGCATGATGCCCTGTAGCTTTTCCTTTTGTGGTTTAGCACTCTAGGAAAGAGCTCAGTGTGAAAACCTGCCCTACATTATGTCACAATTACATTACCTTATGTGTGGCTGATGACAAAAAATGCTTTCTGGGTTAGGGTTAGTGTTCTGCTACTAAGGTCTGTGCCTTTAAAATACCACTTGCATCATTCAGCTTTCAATTTAAAGCTGCAGTCAATATGTTGAAATGTGAAATGAATCAAATACCTATGTTCAACCTGAGAGCTGCCCCTTTCATTGAGAAATTGCAGTGATGAATAAGAAGAGAATTATCAACTGACTCTACAGTATCTCAGCTCTATTGAGATTTTTAAGGTCATTGTTTTGGTTATTCTTTCTGCAACTTTATTGTTTCGGTTCACTCTAACTGCTCGGCTCCAGTCACAACAGGTAACTTTTTAGACAAGCCAATCCAGACAAACTGTATGATATCTGCCTATCTTCAAACAGCAAACAAGTTAGTAAGGAATGCAATTTCTTATCTGTTCTGTACTCAACTTGGGGCTAAACCTAAGAACAGAGTACCCAGCATTGTCTGTGATGATGTACCAAGGCAGCTTGGATATGCACACTCCTCTGTAGTGACGCCTATAACGGAGAGAGTTCTAAAAAACTACAGCTGATCCATCCATCCATCCATCCACTTCTTCTGCTTATCCAATGCAGGGCCACAGTTGGGCTGATTCATATGGATCAATACTAAATACATAACTAGGATATGAACCGTTAACGCACACCTTCAGCATGACCTTGGTGCACAAATGCTGCACAATTGCATCAAATTTGCATGTGTACACAAAGCTTGAATCATTCATCATCATCATTTTGAAGAACCTATTAAGATAGCCAACATCTTTGTTATATAAAGTACTGCACACCCTTTATAATCATCTACATGTGGTTTACAGGGGAGATAAGCCAGAATAAATGGCAGCCAAGCATCTAATAATAATAACAATGGGAAAACAATAGTCTGAGACATTAACTTCTGTCAAGGCAAGAAACACACAGTGACCATGTCATAAGTACTTGCATTGTCCCTTTCTTTTTCTGTCTAATACAAAGCATGTTTTTCCTTTCCTTGTAGGTGCACATTTGGAACTTGTTACTGCTCCATAATGGGTTACAAAGCAACATCCATGCATTGTGTCTTAAGATGCCTGTGCTTCATGCTTCTCCATCTGTTTAGTGCAGCTCAAGATGAAGACCTAAGAAGTAAGAATGTTTCTGTCTTCATTTCTCACATGTTGCAGTGCTTGCTGTCTAACTAGATATGATTTATTAAATCAGTTTTTTGCACTGCTGATTGTGTATTTCCTTTCCACTTCAGGTTGCAGGACTGCACCATGTGATTTGGTCTTTATTCTAGATGGCTCATGGAGTGTTGAAGATGTCAATTTTGAAATAGTAAAGCGATGGCTAGTCAACATAACCACAAGCTTCAACATTGGGCAGAAGTTTACCCAAGTTGGAGTTGTCCAGTACAGTGACAGCCCCCATTTAGAAATACCTCTGGGGAAGCACTTCACTAACAGAGACCTCATCAAGGCGATGGAGTCCATTGAATACAGGGGGGGTAACACAAGGACAGGGGCAGCTATTGAGTTTGCTACAGACAGACTATTTGGCCTCTCTGAGCGAAGCCAAGCAGGCGTTTCCAGAATTGCTGTTGTCCTCACAGATGGGAAGTCTCAAGATGAGGTTCTGAAAGCAGCTGAGGCAGCGAGGAAAAAAGGAGTAATCCTGTTTGCAATTGGTGTTGGGCCAGAGACAGAAGCATCTGAGTTGAGGGACATTGCAAACAAGCCATATTCAACTTATGTCTTCTCTGTTGAGGACTACAAAGCTATTTCCAGGATCATGCAGGTCATAAGACAGAAACTATGTGAAGGTAAGCAACTGCTGATCATTGTCTGGAGCTAGAAGTGGATTTCTTCTCCAATATGATGAAGTCAAATGTGGTCAAATATTACTTTCATGCCAGTATCAGTGTTTTTTCTTAATACTAGATAACTCCATTTGTCATTCAGCCTCTCATTCTGTCCTTTTTGTTTTGTGTCTTTGTTACAGAGACTGTTTGTCCCGCCAGGATTCCTATAGATTCCCGTGATGAGAAGGGTTTTGATATCCTGTTACATTTAAATTTGGCAAAAAAAGCAAAGATGACTCAAGGGACGTTTTATGGCACTAAGGCCTATCAGGTGACGTCTCGTGTTGACTTGAGTGAAGCTACACGGTAATTATAGATACTTTTCATTTTTCTATATCATCTATATCAGTGAATTCACACACTGACCATGTTTTCTTTATTTGGCTATTCAGGAACCTGTTTCCCGATGGCTTGCCTCCATCGTATGTTTTCGTGGCCACGTTGAGGTACAAAGGATCGGTGGCAGAAGAGGAGTGGAACCTGTGGAGAATACAGACACGAGATGGCAAACCTCAAATGGCGGTAACTTTAAATGGTGCGGACCGTACCGTCATGTTCACAACAACCAGCAAGGCACCAAGTGGGATTCAGACTGTTATGTTTTCACAACAGACAGCCAGGGTAAGTAAATACTGCATCTTCTGTTGTTTTGTAGGAGCTTTGTTAAGTCCTAGAAAACAGAATTACAAACTTTTATTTCAAAGACGAGGATGTTCAAGAGGCAGACAGGCTCATTCAAGATGGCGTTGCTTTATGGGAAAAGACGTCCAGCACATTCAGAGCAAGAGCCATACTACTGACTGAAAGCTAGGCTTTTCAGTTTCTCAGGATTTGATTTGGACCTTTTCTATTTCAATTTGTCTCTTCTGAGTCATCCAACATTATGCAATGTTACATTTTATTTTAAAGTGTACCTTTAATAGTTAATAGTTTTTACTGATACTTCTAAGCTGTTCATGGTCAGTTATCATCTCTTCATTTTTTATATCATACAACATGGAGAGAAGTAGGTTAAAATATTTTTAAAATACAATATTTCCTTTCAGCTCCACGTAAATTTACTAGCATATACGTGAAGTTTTTTCAGATAGAAATACAAAATACTATCTACACTGTAGTTAAGTTATAAGCTGCAGCACATCCATAAAATGCTCTTTCTCAGGGAAGCAGAACACCCGGAGAACATGGTGTTCTTGATTCTCACTCTCAAAATTGTCTGGAAACAGCTGTGGAGTCCAGTTATTTGTTTATAACACAGCGCAAATCTTAAGTATTGTTAGATGGGTGGTAGCTATTTTGTGCTACACTTGCCAAATACTCTTTATTAAAGTGTTCAAGGTCAAAATCTAAATTGTGACACCAGCCTTGTATGGCTGTGAAGAAGATCAAACATCAGACTGTTGCAGTTGGTTACTGTTGCTTCCTGTTTTTAACAACAATGTACACACTGTTTTTTTAAGTGTACCTATTATGCTCTTCCTTATTTTTTTTTTTGCCCACCTTCTGTTTGTGAGGGGCAGCCAATCGGAAATAACTTAATAGCGTAATAGGAGGGTAAATTTAAGGGGAATGGAGCTAAAATGGCTTTTTTTCAGTCAGTGGGTGAACTGAGGGACTGCACAAAGGCCCAGTATAGAATAAAGATTTTGAACTGTGAATCATGCAGAGCTAATCTTGCAGAGTCCAAGACTAAAAATGCGGATTTGGAAATGGGGTTCACTTTAATGTCTTTATCACCATACGAGTAATTTTTTTAAAATTTGTATTAATTATTTTCCGTTTTTTCTTTGATAAACAAAGCTGTTTGACGAGAAATGGCACCAGCTGCGTCTGCTGGTCACTGAAGAGGAAGTTACTCTTTATATTGACGACTTGGTAATTGAAACCTTATCACTGGAGCCCCCTGTTGGCATTTTCATCAATGGAAAAACCCAAGTTGGAAAATATGTCAGAAAGGAAACAACAGTGCCAGTAAGTCTATCAGCATCAACTGCCCTACGTTCATAAAATCCATCTTGATTCAATCCATCATAGAAAGGGAGAACTGTTTGTTTAATGAGTAGCTAAGCAAACTCAGTACTGATATATGTTTTTAACTAGATCACACAGTACCACTCAGTTTATTGCTACCTCTTAAGAGACATGTTTAACTCCGTGGGTGATAAATCCTTGGCAAAAATGAGCCCTTTTGTCCACGTGGTCTTATTAATCGTTGTTTTATTTGTCTCAGTTGGCACAATTTGCACCTAAAATGCTGTATTAGTGATAAATCATAATTGTGCTGTGTTGTAATTCGCTCCATAGAGGGATATATGGAGGGCAGTTCTCAAACAGTAAAGCGAATACACCCCAAACATTTCATTAGAAAGATAATCATATGGAAAAGAAGAATAGCTGCTTTCTGCACTTTACATGCTTTTATTTTTATTTTCAGTATGACTTAACACAAACAATAGCATCAACTGACCATATAAAATACCTAAAGCCCATATGTATGCAAACAGATATGCAGGTTTGTCATGCTGCTATTGTGCCACAGTGTTGGTTAATAAGATACACCAGAGCTACAACAAGAAATATTACGAACTATATACCACGAGAAAATCCTTAGTTTTGAAAGAACAGCATAATTTATTCATGCTTTACCATTGCTGGGAATATATTCACATGAACCACAACATTAACCACTGTGAATTTTATTGTATGTGCTGATCCATTGTTATAAGGATCATGACTTTTTAAGCCATTTAACAATGTCAGTGTACTTATGTAAGTATTATTTCTGGATAAATGCACTTGTAACTGGAAACAGATTTCTATAATTGAGCCTCTAAAAACACAGAATGATGAAACCACTCAATTTACACTAGCATTATGAATAAAAATAACCTTCAGACAGAAATTCTCATTATGTTTAAACCTATTTAGGTTTAAGGTCAATGTTATTATCAAAAGTATGGGTTGATCTGGGTTTTCGTGAGGCTAGAAATAATGTAAATCTTTATGTAAGGATCATTATTCTGCTCACACAGTAACTGAAGTGAAATACTCCATGGGACGTCCTGGAGACATTTCACCACCAGCATCAACAAAACCAAATAACCAAATAATGGAAGAATAGTGTAACATTAGTACAGAACATTTCTGAACACTGAGGGAGGTCTGGCAACATGTAGCAGCTCAGTGCCCAATGAGGGCACTTACCATTTCTTTAGCAGTTATACAATAGCAATTTCAATTCATTAGTGGCAAAGCACCGATAAAACTGAACTACAATTGCCCACATATTACAATTTGTTAGTTTTGTTTGATTGTTTTAAAGCCCCCCAACAGTGGAAGTTTTGTTTTTAACAACAGTTTCTTCCTTTTTAAATTTTTTCTTAGTTTGAAATTCAGAAACTTCGCATTTACTGTGACCCTGAGCAGAATACCCGAGAGACTGCGTGTGAAATACCTGGAGTTGTAAGTACATGAGTCTGCTTGGCCCTACACCCATTTTTCCATCCAAAAGATAACTTATTTTCACCTACTTCTAATTACATCTGCTCTGTAATCATCATCAGTTAACTCCACACCTCACACTGCATGGCCTAAAATGCTTGTTATTTCATCAGTCGTGTATTGCAGTGTTACAAGTGAAGGTGTAAGCTCAGCATATTAATTTTAAGACACATCTGTTCATGCACAGAATAATTTGCTGGAGGAGGACCCGTGGCTCAGCTTCAGACATGTTGCACTATATTTTTTATTGCCTGCTGGCTCGAACTGTGTTTGCGAAGCAGTGGCCCGCTGTTGGCTTGGGAATTGCTATAACCACAAAGCCAGTGCCAAATAACCGTTTTTCATGTGAAGCTGTTGGATAAAAATATCAAAAGAGACAAGATGAGAAGCCTAAAATTACAAATGCTTTCCAAGTATCACTACTTCTCTCCTCTCTTTATGTGTGCTTTTCAACGGTTTATTTGAAATCTCCAAGTTCAGTCATCAGTTTTTTTTTTTAATGGAGGCTCTCAGACACCTTTCTGGCAGATACAAATACATCCAGTGTTCATATACAATATAGGCTATAGTTTAGCAGCTAGCTCATATTCAAATTCAGCTTATTTTTTTAAACACAGTGAGGCTGTTTATATATTTTTAACAATCGTAGTTTAATGTTTTTAGATTTTTTTTAAATTATTAAATGCAAGATGAGCTATTCATATAAGCATAAGTCCACTCTTGTATTTCACCTTCTGATGTCTGAGGATTTGATGCTTTTCTCTGTTGTAAATCCTTTGATGCTCATATCTTTCTCTGACATTTTAAGATGTAGAAAGTGGTTTTAGGAAATTGTGATGGATATTTTCAATTTCAATCAAGAAAACAGCCAAATTTTAACCATAATCAAAATAATTTCTGTAGCCACCCTACAAAGAACAATGTTCAAAAGAAGCAATCTTTATATCAGAGCTTTGCACATTATTTGCAGTATGTGGATATTAAGTAATGTTATGCTTGTTCATTACAGTGTTCTAACAGTCCTGATTACATTGGACCAACTCCAGCGCCTTGTGTTTGTCCTCCGGGACCCCCTGGACAGCCAGGAATGAAGGTCAGTTTTACTTTTCCTTTTATCTTTACTCTGAATCTATGCCTTTTGCCATATTGCCTTATACACAGTATCTAACCATGAGATCACTCAGACACCCTATTGCCCCGTTTCACAATTTTAACCAAACTGATCTAAATCTAGCCATGAGATTTTTCTTTGCCAGTGTGCCAACTTCTGTGCACCAATTTCTGTCAAATTTGGCATGGTAGTTTTTGTGTAATTTTGCTCACACACAGACAAATTGACATTGTTCCTGCTTCAGCATACATTCCTGCCTTGTCCAAGTCTTCAGTGGCCCAGACAGCTCGTTAAATATTTACTGAACTGTGGTGGATCGAACAGATTAATATGACACAAATAACTTTATCTTTAACAGTGTTAGTTTAACTCAGGAATGACAAATAGACTAAACGGCTTCTGCCTGAAGGCAGAACTCAAAGCTTCTTTTTTCTCCAGTGAGGCTTGCCATATTGTGAAAAAGTTACAGTTGGTCTTGTAAGGACATGTATGCAGTATTTTACTTTTTTCTTAAACCAAAGCAGACCACTGTCAAAGATAAATACTGGGTGCAATGGAAACTTACCAAAGTGGGGAATAAAACCTACATGTTTGCCATTATTGATCACAGGGTATCAACCAGCCCCGGTCATAAAAGCCTTTAAACAAGGATCTCAAGGAGATATTCCCCTGGCAAAAGACCATTGTTGTTAATGTTTGTGTTTATAAGGTCACCGGCATGATTTTATTACATTTACTAATTGATCCAAAATGCTGGGAGCATTGCTAGCTTGCAGATGTTCTTTAAGACCCCACATAGTGCATCTGACATTAGATAAACAAGCTTTATAGATAAATTAAATCAACACTCTGAGAAAGTTTACTGTTACCGGAGATGTGTTAAATGGATAGCTTTACAGCACGGCATGAGGCAAACAGTTTGCTTTAGTCAGACGTAGTTGAATAACATCCACTTTCTTTAGGGAGAACAAGGAAGCACTGGTATGCCTGGCCAGCCTGGTCCTCCTGGTGCTGATGGTAAGCCTGTGAGTACTACATAGTTCAATATACAAACATAATTGCCAACAGCAGCATCCACAACAGCTTTAGAGAAAACCAGTTGAGTAACTGTGTCCATTAGATCATAACAGTTTCTTCTTGTTCATTCTATGTGGTCAGGACTGCTTCAGAATGTTAAAACACAGTGGTAAATATGCTTATTTACTTAATTTTCCAATGGTTAAATAAGAAACATCTTTGCTTATAGCAACACTGGCAGCATGGTGGTGATTTTGTGTGATGAAAACTATCCAAAAGTGAACCACATGTTCTACAGCATGATCAAAAACTCAGAGAAAGCAGCCCGCAGCCTAGAATCACCCAGAGAGCATGCACACAGTGGAGGGGATTCAAATGTTTAAACAAATGTTTGTATCTCTTGTCGTTTTAAAATCTGAAGGGTATTCCTGGCCTTAGAGGAAGTCCAGGCCTGCCAGGTCCACCAGGAGTTAAGGTAAATCAATAACCAGTGGATTAAGTCAGTGATAAGCATCAAGCGTAGAAAATTTAAATCAGTTTTTATGTTCCTTCTTCAAGGGGTCACGTGGACCAGATGGGTACAAAGGAGAGCAAGGGAGGCCTGGTGTTTCGGTAGGAAGGTCAAAAAGCACATTTGTGGTGCAACTTATTTCATAGCACTGCAGCATGACTTTGTGGCCACTAAAAGACATTTTTAACACAAGTCTGTTCTTTCAGGGTGAGAGGGGTATCCCTGGATTACCAGGGCCACCGGGACAACCAGGAGAGAAGGTGCTGATGTTATTTATTCAACTGTTTCCTCATTTCTTCTCATTAATATGGCATCTAGATGCTGGTCACTAATATTTATGTAGAATTCAACTCAAGCATGGAAAGTGGTTAAAATTTCTGCTTGCACTTACTAAGCAATGCTGGGAGGAAAAAAAAGAAAAACAAGTGATAGTTAAAAGTAGAAAAACACATTGAATTGTCAAGCTAAATCTTTTTTTATGAGATCAAATGTAGGATTGACAGGAAATCCCTGCTAGATACATCAACTTTTAACATCGTTGCATCAATCACTCCAGAAACCATATGTTTTGAAGATGAAGCCAGATCCACTGGGAGAGTAAAAAATACACCATCTATAGTGTGGAACAAGAGAGCAGAGAGAGCAGGAGGGTCATCAGAGACCCTTTAAATGTGTTCGTATTTCCTGACTTTTGTACTGCCATTTCCTAAGGACGTTAAAAGAGAACCAGAGGTGCATCTTCTTTTCTCTTGGTGTCTTGTTTGTCTCCAATTGCATCTGCTCCTTGATCCTTAGCCACCCTATTACAGGGATATCTAAGGTAGAGGTGCAAGGATTGGACAAGCATGATTTGGGTTCAGTCACAGATAGACTGTGTGATCTGAGAAACCAAACTCATAAAACTGAGTCTAACAAAACTGATCACACCCTGACAGAGGACTATATGCATCACATGGATGCCGATTAGACATAAACCTTGCAATTCAGGACTGGCGACCCGTCCAGGGTGTACCCTGCCTCTCGGCCTGTGACAGCTGAGATAGGCTCCACCCTCCTAACAACCCTTAATTGGATAAGCGGTTAATAAAATGGATGGATGGATGGAAGTTAGGCAAACCAGTCTGGCTAAACCATCCTCTTCAATACAGAAACACAAAAAATATGAATTAATATTCGTCTATCAGGTAAAATCTGATAGTTCATAGTCATTCACATTCAATCTCAGAATCTGTAAGCCTTAGATGACAATAAAAACAAAGTTAAAGAATCAAGCCTTGCCCACAATAAGTTGTGCATCAGCTGAGTAATAGCTTCTTCCACTGTTCAGTTGCACAAATAGAAAACATGCACCCCGTTAAAGGATAGGGTAAAGCATCTGTGAGCTGAAATGTGTCAGATGCCACAACAGGTCCAAATAAAAATTGGAAAAAAAATGAAATTTTAACCATAAAGTCTTTCTTGGAAGAGTAATTCCTTGGAGAAATGCAGTGTCAAATAAAAGCAAGCAAAGCCTAAGTGATCCAGCATTTTGTGCTTACTCAGTAATTTAAACAGAAACAGCAGACACTGCACAGAGTCACTTTCATGGTCATCTGAACAGCATTTTGTGTTCAGTAATGAAGTGCAGTGAGTTAATACAGCTGCCGTGGGTTACATCCTCTCCATCATATCATCCTACCTTGTAATCAGTGGCCAATCCCAGTTGGCTGAAGGGGAGAAGAATTCAAGCACCTAATGCTGGCTGCTGACACATTTATGCACCTGGAGCAAATCCTCCTGCACCATCTGTCCGTGTATTATAAGTTTCACTCATGTGTCCAGGATGTATCAAATTAGGTTTTTACTAGTGGTTGTACTGTCTTCTCAACTTGCTTTGATTAGGTCAAGTAATGGACAGAACCAAACAGGGACTACACTATTAAGGATCAGGTGGATTTATTTATTTTTATCCCATTTCCAGTGGTCTTTTAAAATCCCATAATTAGACCTCTACTTGCATTATATTCATCTGGCAGACACTTTTGTCTAAAGTGACTTACAAGAAGTCCATTTTAACCATGGTGGAGCAAAAACTTTATATCATCCGAATGTGGGGTGCCTCCTTTGTAAACGAATTGCTAAAAGATTTTTCTTTATTATCCTCCAGGGAGGTTATGTGATTTGTTTGGCTTGTCTGTTTGTTAGCAGGACTACTCTAAAAGTTATGGACAGATTTGCATGAAACTTTAACCGAAAGTGGGGCTTGGCCCATTTCATAAGTGATAACGATTTTGCAATCAATCTAAATATGAATCTGCTGGAAGAATTCTTTGCCATTGCCAGATAGGGATATACAGGAAAAACTGAGAAGCAACTTCTTTGTGGTCTCAAGAAAATATCAGAGAGTAGTCCAGATCCAGATATCTTTCTGGATCCAGGGATTTAATTCATGCATGGTGCAGAGGGAATTTTTCAACCTTGGCAGAGGTATGCAGTCTTGGACTGCTCTTGCTGAGTAAGAGGTAGCAGTCTGAAAAAGCGTTTTTTAGTCTGCGTCAGAAGATGGACAGAGGCTTTTCTGTCCTTACTTCACTGAAGGACATTCCACCATTGTGGGGCCAAAACAGCGAAAAGAGCATTGAACTTGATGACTCCATGCATGGAATCCTCTTAGCAGTGGGAGAAAGAATAAATATTGTATCATGAATTATAGCCATTTGGCAATCAGCTTTGAATAGTCTAAATTAAACTAGGAAACCGATTTTCCCCTCATGTCTGGGTCAAGAGGTGTTTCCACTCAGAACAGCTATTGTGCTGTGTTGCAAACACAGAACAATAGCCGAAAAACCTTTCCCAGCAAGGAGCTACAAAAGCTTTTCTTTAGGTTCCTCACTTTGTAGAATAAACAATTTTCTTTGGATACAAACACATTTAAATCTACCTTTCCAAATTGTTCCCATATAGTAAGACCACCAAGGGTGCGGTCTAATTTTCCTGGCATAGGATGTAGAGAACAGAAACATGAGATGTCTGCCAAATTAAGTCAGGAGAACATAATTCAAGGTTATGTTTGTGTATTTACAGTCTGTGATACTTGTTCATGGCCACAGTCATTCATCACCCTTCAATGAACAATTTGTTGCTAATTATGTGGGCATCCAGCCTGTGATATTGATCTCTGTAGTTCATTAACACTGTAACTACAATGGTGGCATTCATTTCAGCAGAAATCAGTGCAACCCACAGCCCAGCCTGGAAAGTAAGCACTCCTCTTAGCAAGAGCTCCTTATCGCATCGGCCCACTGAAAGTTTTTCTGCAAGTCACCAGTCAGTGCACATAATACTGCCTCAAGGAGCTGCCTCTGTTTCTTGCTCTGTGCTGTCATATAGGCTGGTACAGTTTAGCATTTGCAAGCAAAACAACACGCAATTTAACAAAACTCACTGCAGCACGAAGACAAAAAGAAGCTTCTATGAATGTGTCTTTAATCCCTCTGCCGTAGTTCATTTATTTTCCGTTACAAACCAGATTAGAGTAGTATAGCCGAGGAGATTTTTGATGTGTGTTTTGAAACCAGTTGAGTATGAACATGTTACTGGGTCATGTTTATTAACTGAACAATGAATGCAGCTCAAACAGAAAAAAAGAAAGTTCTACATTTTTCCTACAGTGTTTTTTTTTTGTTTGTTTTGTTTTGTTTTTTACATCCTGCATATTTTTGCAAACAGAATCTCAACAAAAATGTCACCCACCAAAGTCTCTGACTCAGACAGTAACAAATGTCATTTTGGCATTGCACTGTACTGTAATTTGTTCCTTCTTGAGTCAATTAGCATAGTATTGAATGCAAAATCGGGGAAAACAAGTGATGCAATTCGCTGCTTGTTCCAAAATTGCACTTTTTTATTCTGAAAATGTGACAATCCAGTGACGCATTGTTCCTTTAACTTTTGGCAAGACACAGCAGAAACACTGATAATGTCTAGTTTTTCGGTCAACAAGTGCAAGTTTAAAAATGCCGAATGATGCAGTGAAACATGTCACTCCCTGAAGCTTCAGTCCAAATAGTTAATTCACTGTTTATCTTGGAAAAAAAGACCACTGCTGACTAACGTCAAACTCTGGCTGCATATTTGTGACAGTGCAGACTTTACTATGGGTTTATGAAGAGCTCTATCTACCTTATGGGCCTCCTAATCAGACATGGATGATAACTGTGGAATGGATGTTGATACACAGCTGTCTGAAGATAAAAATGTTTTTCCTTAGGGTGCAGCAGGGACTCCAGGAATAGCAGGGTTACCAGGAAAAGCTGGACAAGTGGTAAGTGTGCAGACAACCCTGAAAACAGTGCAGATATTTAATATAAAACATGAAATATGACAGCTTTATCTGGATGGTGTGGTCCATTTTCAGGGAGAAAAAGGAAGTATAGGACCTCCTGGGACACAAGGTCCTCCGGGAGAGCCTGTATGTATAAAACAACAGAGAATCAACCCACAGCCCATTTAATTGTGTATATAATATAATTTTCTTTGATTTAAGGGTCTACCTGGGAGAGATGGAAAAGGTGGATTTCCAGGAATCCCTGGTCAAAAGGTCTGCTTGTTTTGACAGTGTAGCATGTTACAAATCTTATTCAGGGATTAGGGAAATAATAGATGCATGAGGTTGGATAAGTGCGCACACTCTTAAAAGACTTTGCTGTTCCCAAATGTTGTGCTGTTGATGTTTGGCAACCATGGAAATTGAATCATGCATACCCAAGTGTCCCTCTTGTCCTTTTCCAAAGCTTTTCCCAGTTGCTGTAAACATCAAAGGTGTAGTTCACATTTTAGATAGATGTCTACTGACTCACTCAAATAGCCTAAAATGTATGGCATACTGACTGAAATTAAATTAAGGACTCATAACTAGAAATTCTGATGAAATTAAATATTTGTTTTCTCCAATGTGTTCAGGGAGAAGCCGGAGCCAATGGCATTCCTGGTGCCGATGGAAGGGAAGGCCATCCTGTGAGTCATAAACACACACAGACAGTGTTGATTGTACAGGTTTGGTATTTTGTAGGTTGCTTGAGATCCTGCTATTGTCTTGTAACTTCACCTGGAGTCCTAGACATTGAGGACCTGCTTAAGTGTCATGTTGTTCTTCAGATTTAAACTTTTTAGTGAACACCAGAAATGTGGAATTTGTGTGTGGTACATTACATCATGCTTTACAACTGTTCTAACATGAAATAATAGTAGAAACACAGTAAGCATAAAGTAGGGCAGTACAATGGTGGATTTTATGGATCATGCAGGTTTGCATGTATGGTGCTTTTTATTGTATGAAGACTGCAGTGTGTTTGCACAATGTCAGTACAGAGACTACCCCCGACAGGCAGTAAATTAGGGGTATTTCCCCTGTAGTTCATCCCAGGATAACCCTGTTATGTAACAAACAGACTCATGCAGTGAAAGTAACTCATCGAGGGAATGCTGTGGTGCTCTGGCAAATCTGTTTTAGGAAGAAAGTCTTTCAACTGGGCAGCCACCCCACTGATCATGATTATAAGCCTTGTCCAAACGTTTGTGATGGGTCTGCAAAAGATGAGTCAGTTGCTCCACAAGGCTGTAAGCCATTTTCCCCACCAGAACAATAGAGCTAGCAATGTATCCAAGGAGACAGGATTAGAAATGTACTTCCTCAAGTTAAAACAAGATGCAGAACTTCTTTGTAGGTCCCAACAAGGGGATTTCTTCACGTGTTGGTGTAGACTGTGAGTTTATGGGCAGCTCTGTATACTTCTCTCTCGCTGCCTTCCTGTCTAACCTATCCACTATGCACATATGTTACTCAAACTTCAGTATGAGGCAACCACTAAGCATGTGAAAGCATTTATCTCAGAAAAGATAACGGAAAGAAAAAAAAAGGTATAGTAATTGCTGGATGTTGAACTTAATAAACTTTCAGTGTATTAAACCATTTACTTAAAAATATATCTGCTTTCAGTCTTTTCTCAATGCAAATTAGATAGCAAATAAATCTTTTAAATTTTTGCATTTATCTGCAAACAGAATGTATTCCAGGTTCAACTGAAGCACGTACAATTTATCCAGGGATCTACATGATTTAGTTTAAAGAACAAGCTTAAATTACAGGAAATCGTTTGATTTGGGAGTGATTACATTCACAAAATTGTTACTTGCAAGAATTTAGCCTCAAAAAAGCCTCAAGCTATGTTACGTTGCTTCTCCTGTAAACTAATCGACCACATTTAGGAAAACATTTTGGCAGACATTTCTCAGTCCACTCAGACTAGATAAAGTTGCCTTTATTGAGAAAATGGCAACTATTATTACTGGCACAATAAAGGTATGTTTTCACAGCTATGAAAATAAATAAACTGGAATGACACCTCTGAGATGAGCTCACAAACATGGCTTATGAACAACAGTGTTTTATCAAATATGCAATTTCCAGTTTTACAGCATAAATCTGTAAAAAGAGTCATATTTTCTTATTTTTGCATTCTTAAATATACTGATCTGAATCACCATATTGTCTGTTTCATTGCTGCCAGGGTATACCTGGATTGCCAGGAACTGCAGGTCTGAATGGACAAAAGGTAACAGTTAATAATGTACCAGCAAAGTAAACTTAACAATGGTCTCGCATCTTTCGTTGCAATTATATTTGACTGACAAGATTCTCATTAAAGGGGGAAGTTGGTGAGCCTGGACCTAGGGGGTTTAAAGGATCAACTGGGCCACCTGTAAGTTAATAGCTGTTGATGTTTATGTTTTATCTGAAGAGTTGCCAACATAGTTTCTTCCCTCTTTTGCAGGGTGAAATGGGATTACCTGGTGAAACTGGTTTACAAGGACCCATTGGACCCAAGGTGATGATTTATGCCTGTTAGAGCCTTGCATCTGAGCTTCTTCAAATAGCTGTCCTGCAAAGCCACAATTAATTTAGCAGAAATAATGACTGACTTTGATCTTACCAATAGACATTTAATACAGTCTTTTAAAAGGATAAACTGTGAGCTAAATGTGAGTTTATCCCCCTCCACATCCTTGGGCTGTGAGTGCACTAGTTGAAAGTGCGACCCAGGAAATCAATAACTTAAGATTAATTCTCATTATTCCATGCTTGCATTAGCAACCAGCAAGCTGCAGGCAGAGCCATGTCTTGATTGAAGTTGTCTCCAATTACAATGCAGTACAGCTGCCTCCAAGTACAGCAGATCAGTACGGTATGATGTCATACATCAGTATATTCCCAAGCCCTATATCGTCTAGTCCATACCAAATGAACTGCAGTGCATGATTGTATTAGCTTGGATAATATTAAATCTTTGAAATCCTTCTAAGCTTTGCAGAAAACAAGGAAAGCTGCTTGGTCAGCAGCATGACATGTTTTGTTTGGTCACTGTTTTGCTATAATACTTTAGAACAAGTAACGATCTCCTGGCCTCACCAGCGGAGCTAAATTAAGCAATGATCAGGCCCTAGTGCTTTCGTCAGTGGAATTTTTGTGGAAATGTAAGCAGTCTGGGCTTGTCTGGTCTGGACGCTCTGTCTCCTAATCATTTTTCATTAGCTGATCTGCTTTTAACAAGCCAATGTGTATTGGTAAATGGCACACAAGTGAAAATGTAGTTTATGGACATGCAGGCACTACTTTGATTTTATGGCTGAACTTCAGACTGCAATTACTGAGGCTTGTTCAACTGGAAAAGAAAGCACCGACTAGACACAATTATGCTTCAAGCTGCACAATCCCAAAACCTCATGAAAGTATGCTCAAACTGTTGCACGCATCACTGAAAATGAATTATGATAAGAAAGTGAAAATATCAGCTACACTCCAGTTAATAATAGGATGTGGTTTGGATGTTATTTCATTGTATTCCTTCTGTAACGAAAGATGTGTTTTATTTCTTAATTAAGGGGAATAAGGGTGAAAGTGGAAGTCCGGGGACAAAAGGCTCACCAGGGCTTGCGGTATGTTACCATTTAAATATGAACCAGATGAGCAAGTACTTTTGGAAGTTGATAAATAATGCAGTATGCAAATAAATACCACAGTATACACTGATCAACCACAACATTAAAGCCACCAACAGGTAAAATGAATTACTTTGATTATCTAGTTAAAATGCAATGTTCTGCTGAGAAACACTGGGTCCTAGCATTCATACTTTGACACAAACTACACACCTAATCAGTGTTACGGACCCCAAAGGCAATGGCACTTAGCCTGAATTACACAGGACACTCCAACAGGTCCTGTTGGAGTGTCCTGTGGTGTCTAGCAGCACAGGGAAGTTGCTCTGAAGGGTCAGAGCTGTTTTGGCGATAAAGTTATGATGTTGTGGCTGAATAGTGTCTTTCGTAAATAATTGTGTATTTTGTTGTTGTTTTTAACTATTGGTGTTTAACTGAACGCTTTTAAAGGGCAGTGCAGGGGAACCTGGAAGACCGGGTCAACCAGGACACCCAGGCATGCCAGGCATGAAGGGAAGCAAGGTATTTCTATTTTTTTATTTTTTTTTTTCTGGCAGAGTTTTGACGTTCATCCAGCCAAAAAGTCAGAATTATTTTGTGTTTCACAGTCAGGATCAAATCTGTTCAGATACAGACATTTAAGTCCATGATACAGTATTTAGTCATAGACATCCATTCTGCAGAAACAGCCTTACATCACAATCAATTCGTGAGGTAATTATTGTAATTATTTACACAATTATTGTAGTTTTATTACCACCACCACCATGTTATTTCTGGATATTTATACAAAGATGCTAAAATAAGTCAGGTGTTACAAGGCTTATTGTGATATAAATAGACTTTAGTGTGTCTAGGTTCCTGCCACACAACATTCTATAAAGTGATAATGCATGCCTTTCTTGTTTTCACAGGGCCAGAGGGGAAATCCTGGTGAAAGAGGAGAGATGGTAGGATTCAGGACAAAATTACACTGCAATCAGCCCAAGTAAAGCAGATCATGCAATTGATACAAAGTTGAGAATACAACCTCTGTTTCAAATCAGCGTGACATCCCCATTGGGTGTTGGATTAAGATTTGCTTCTGTCAAAAAACAGCTACTACAGTCACACTGTGGAACTTCAAAAAGCCGTTCCAGGCTTGTATTAACTTCTGTAGACAGTCTGTAAGGGTGAACCTCTCTTGATGGAGGATTGTTTTGACATAGAATTGAAGATATTTCAACAGTCTACTAAAAATACTCACAAAGCATCACTTATCACATCACAGTTGCACGTCAACTTCATTTGGTCTTTTGGAAATGTAACAAGGTTTTTCTCTGATCTATTCTGAGGTGTAAACACTGCATGTACAGCATTGTCTGGAGTCTGAAACCTGACTTTATGTGCTTTTATAATGTTAATCTAATTATTTCCACACCACCAGGGGCTGACAGGTGAAAGAGGAGAGCATGGTCGGCCAGGGGGTATGGTAAGTTACTTCTGAAACGCGTTCAGGTTTATGAAAATGGAAGATTCAGAAATGCATTTTTAGCATTGCTGATTTGTGGTCCAACCTCCCAAAATACTTTTACTCAGGTAATGAGATTTAACTAAACCTGGGCAATAAAATCAGAACGATATTTTTTCTTTGATACATGCAAAAATCATGTTATCTGTCTATATGTTGGCCTTTAGAAGTATACCTGAATTATACCCAAAATGGTATATAAGATTTCAGTGGAACTTGTTCAAAAGTTAGCCCCAGAACAGGGAGGAAATTATCACTTGAAATGATGAGACTTACCATAACTTACTGTAACTTTTGAACACATTGTGCAAACCAAATTTGCAAATCACAGTCCTGTATGGAAGTGATTCTGCAGAAAAACTTAGCCCATAGGTGGTGCTACTGAAACATTATGAATTGAACTGGTTATAACTCTGCTCTCATATTTCAACCATGCTTTACTGGCAATATATTAATGACTAATTAATTTAAATGCTGCTTTTTTAAAATGAAAAAATAAGTACTAAGAATAATAATATTAAATCTCCTTTAGAGTGCTTTCTGACTATTTGTTAACATCTTTTTAAATGAGTTATCATGACTTTGATTGACAGGGATCCCCTGGTCCAGTAGGATTGAAAGGAGAGGTATGTTAAGCTGAATAAAGCAATTCTTTATCTCCGTCTAACCTGAATAATAATTTGTATTGCTAATACTGGGGTGGTATTCTTGCCAGAAAGGGACAGCAGGGGATCCGGGGCAGAGAGGTCAAGAAGGTCAAGTTGGACGGCCTGGACAACCAGGTCAGTCAGGCCCACCTGGTCCCCGGGGGTTACAGGGAGACGCTGGCCCCCCTGGCCCACCTGGACCCGAAGGAAGATATGTACGTGACTTACACTGTACTAACAACTCGTTTGTAATAGATGTTTTTAATCATTTATGTATAATGGAGTGGTTGGTCATGATCCGTCACTTTGTATTGCAGGTAAGTGAAATGTCAGACAGTCACATTCGGCAGTTATGCAGAGAAGTTCTTCAGGGTGAGTATCATTTTAAACTATCTGCTGAGCTGTTTCTGCACATTTCCCTCATCTGAAATCTTCTCATGATCAATCCTCCCAGCTGAACTGCCTTTGTTGATGCTGAGCAATCAGCAGAGTAGCTGTACCACATGTCAAAGTCGGCCTGGATCTCCTGGTCCACCAGGTCCAATGGGGCCCCAGGGACTCAGAGGTCTTCCTGGACTTAGTGGTTCTAGGGGACCGCTGGGCCACCCTGGTCGGCCAGGGTATCCTGGGATTAATGGGCTCAAAGGTAAAAGTAGTGTCAAGTCAGCAGTATATCTTAAAAGTCTTCTGCACAATTGCTCTAACAAGGACACTTGTATCTGCAGGAGAACCAGGTTTCAAAGGCGAGAAGGGGAGCCCTGGTAGGGTCATGACTGGAGACCAAGGGCCTCCTGGACCTCCAGGTAAAGAACATCACAGTTTTAATAGTGATTCACGTCAGAAAGTCATGTAGAAGTGATCTTGCAGAAGTACTTTAAGTAGGTATCTGATATTTGACTTTTGGCTGAGGTCTATCATGGTTGCTTGTTATGTATACTTCCACAGGTCCAATGGGTCCCCAGGGATACGGTAAACCAGGTCCTCCAGGTAAGCCTGGGCCCCCTGGTCAAAACGGGCCAGAGGGTAAAAGTGGTAATCCTGGCATCCCTGGTCAGCCTGGGGAGTGTGATCCATCCCTGTGCTATGGTAGCATGATGAGGCGGGATTCTTACAGCAAAGGCCCAAACTATTGACGTAAGGCAGCGTCACTGCAGGCACCAGTCTAACGCTGATGCAGTACAGATATTCTCAGGAAGATCTCACCTTTACAGTTTCTCTCTGTCATGGAAACAAAACGTACCTCTTCTGACATCTTTTATGTGAGCATCACAGTTTCTTTGATGGTATTTTATGTTATTATTCAAATGTCTTTGAACATGCTTTGAGGATTTAAAGATGTTAAGAGGATTGATGATTGGCTCCACTGAATACCTCTTATCCAAATCAGCCATATAACACATAGTACCTTCACTGCATTTAAGCTAAAGTACACATAGACACATACATGCTGTCCATCAACATACTACAGCTAACAGTTTGATAGATATCTGGGTGCAGTACGTGTCATATTAGGTGCACTATACTAAACGCCAACAAGCTGAATTGTCTAATCAAGATTTTACTGTATGTCAAGAAAGCTTATTTTGTTTTTCCAATGCAATATGACCAAATCTTCTGTTTTGCCGACCAAAACGCACACCCTATTTACCATTAGAGCCTGACAGATCCTCTCTCCATGAAGAGACTCATTTATAAGTAATTAAAGAAGTGACAGCTGTTGCTGAGCACAACTTGCTTTCGAGATGTTCACTGATCTTGCTGTTGCATGAAGCCGCTGGCATGTAATAAGCTCAGAGGAAAGACCGTATTTTGATACATGCTTTGAGGTTCCCTCTTATTTACCATTCAACAGTGAATTTTATTTTAGTGCACCAAATATGCACTGCATTAACATCACCTAGCTATAAGAACACCTAGATATTCATCAAAATGTGAGGTGTAGTGTGTTGGTCTCTGTGTGCATATCAGATTTCACATACAGGCAGGAGTGGCCTATGTTGCACTAAAACTATGTCAATTCTTGTGAACCCCACACCTCAATAAAATTACCATTTCCCGCTAAGCTTTATGTGTATAAGGCCTGTGTGTACATTGTGAGTCTGTGCAAATCGTTGGTGAATCTTCAGGTGTCTTAGATGTCCTAAGTAGGCACTACTAAAGCTTTTGACTGCAGTTGGCTGACATATTTGACACCAGAGAACCTTGAAGTTTGTACTGCACTCTTTTATGTCACTGTGTCTGGTACACTTTCTTATATTGCCCCCTTGTGTTACTTCACTGCATGTTGCGCTTTAAACTTTTACTGCATACAGGGTGGGTGCCACATGTCCACTGAAAAACAAGAAGAACAAAAAGAAAAACACACACACACACACTCAAATCTTTTGATGATTAGTGAATCATTTTGTGGAAAATGATGACAGAAATTGGCACGTTTCAGCACAAAACTGTGAGTTTGATTGCCTGTCACTGATTACTTGCTCCTGTAAGCTTGTGTTCATAAATCATTCAGTTTAACTGTTGTGCATGAAAACCTTTTACAACTTATCACCCAAAGTAAATGAATAGTTACCCTCCTATTGCAATGCTTTCTCATTCATCGCCATGTCTTATTTGTTTTATATTTAGGATGTAAAATATAAATGAACATGCCAACATTTTAGTTTTAACATTTTAAGTCATTTATGTTCCCCCAGCTTACCTTTCATTACTGTAGCAGGTATTTTATTTTTATTTATAAGAGAGGCACGACTGTGTATTTCAGCAGCGACCTTTCTTAAACTTTTTTTTTTTTTTGTAATTTTATAATTTTGTGTGAAGGTATGACTTTTGTATGATTTTTTCCTTGTTAAAAAAAACTAGAATTAAAATATCTTTTAAATGACTTGTGAACTTTATTTGCCACTTGCTGTCCTGTCTCTGAACTTCACGTTTGTTTCTGCACATCACATCACATCACATCACTGATCTCATCTTTCTCATGGAAATCGTGGGTGTCGTTTGTACTTGTAAGAGTTTCCATTCATACAGAAGCATCAAAAAGGATTAAGTGTGATGGCTTTGGAAGAACAATGAGAGAAAGAGAGAGAGATCATCACCTGGCTCATCCACTTAGGACGCTGCTTTAGGAAACTTGGAGGAGCGCAGAAGTTTTCTGTGTGCGGTGAGTGTAGCTGGCGGTGAGACTTAAGAAATAACAATTAAAATGCTCTGGCTTTACACTAGATGGCGCTGTGTGGTAACATCATAGTATGTCTTTGAATTTGTCTAAGAAAGACGCTTCCCTTTTTTTTTTTTCATTTTTGAACAGTAGCCGCTCATCACATGTGAACATCTGCTTATTTATATTTTGAATTGTCCCAGCATACTTCAGCGTATTGTTTACTTAATACCTCATGGAGCTTTCTGCAATAAACTTCCTATACTCACATTTAGTTCTTGCTTTAAATCATTTTAAATATGGAAACTGTAGCATATAGACACCTGCAGTGAGTATGTGGTTTACAGTAGGCCTTTATCTCCTCTCTTCCTGTACCTGAACTATGGCTGGACTGGAGTCTCTTTCAAAGCTGAGAGGCTTGTTTGTTTTTTTAATTATTCCATATCTGTGAATCACCCATACATTATAAAAATAAGATGTTTTTTGTTTTGTTTTGGTTTTTTTTGGTGAATGCAGCTGGACCCCTCATCTATGAACACGCGGACTTCAATAACTTGAGGTGATTAAAAGGCTCTGTCATTATTCTTTCACTCGTTAAGAAGGCCTCTCGGATTTCAAGTGTCTCCTTTTACACTCCCGAGCCGCCACATTCATCATGGGACTGGGCTGAAGTTTTATTGCGGCCGCTAGAGGAGGATGCAAAAAAAAAAGTTGAGTGTGGGATGGACTCAAAGGGCAACTAGCCCCAATACACATTCTCAGTTGGGGGAAGAAAAAAAAAGAAAGAAAGAAAAATGCGAGCCGGGGCATGAGTCGAGTGCTTCTCTCTGCTCAATTTTGACACAGTTCAACACATTTCATCCACTTGGAAACTCCAGGTTATCCCTCGACGTTATGGGCGTACCTACATGTTTTTTCATCACAAAGGAGTAAGGTGAGGGACGGGGTCACGCAGCTCCATAAATACTTGGTGTGGCTGAGACTTTGGATGGACCCTGGAGGCGTAAATACTGCTGGAGGAAGCTCGCACACAGGAGAGGAGCGGCGATTTTTCTGCAAGCTGATACCTCATTTGTAGAAGGGCAGACTGCTAAAAGCCTCCTCAGTTACCACCGTGAAAGTTATGGTGCCTCTGGCTAATATAGAAAGTCTATGATTCCGTATTGGCACAGCTATAATATAAATTGCTTCGTTTTTCCTCACAGAGTGCGATGTAGTTCACCTTCACATCTCAAAGTGAGCTGATTTGTCAAGATGACAGCGCTTACACCTTTCAACCGTGGTGTACTTGGACTTGCGTGGAGCTGTTTGAGTTTCCTGTCGTGCGTTCATTGCGGTTTAAGTGACAACCATGTGCACTCCAGTTTTATTTACAGGAGGTTGCGCAATCACGAACGCAGGGAGATCCAGAGAGAGATCCTCTCCATCCTGGGCTTGCCTCACCGGCCGAGGCCCTTCTCTCCCGGGAAGCAGGCGTCCTCCGCGCCGCTGTTCATGCTCGACCTGTACAACGCCATGACCGTGGAGGAGGAGGAGGAGGGGGGCGTGCGACAGAGCGCAGGGAAGAGCCTTAGTGCCAAGGCTCAAGGGCACTCCAGGAAAAGTTACTACAACCCCCAGCATGCCGGCTACTCCCGTGTGGCACAGCCTTACCGAGCGGCCCCTCTCGTAGGCCACAGCCCCGCACTCACCACAGCGCACGACACCAACTTTCTCAATGATGCCGACATGGTTATGAGTTTTGTCAATTTAGGTAAGTGTCCTTAAGGTGGGATCAATATCCACCACGTCATATTAAATCAAAATTATACGTGAATGAATAAAATTAGAAATTAGATGCAGGTGATTCTTGATATCACGAACTCTGAAAGGAACGAGTTAGTCATTTTTCACTGAATTTCTATTTCCTCACTGAAATAAGTGTATTATTATTATTATTATTATTATTATTATTATTATTATTCGTATATATTACATCAGGGCAAATTTAAAAATAAGTAGAAACGCAAGCACAAACTGAATGAATTTCTTAGCCACGTTTTTGTGATGCAAAATGTTATCACTTATTTTGTCAAGCAACTCCACACATGTACATTATATTTAAGCAACCTGCTCAATAACCTCTCATACAAAACGTGCTGAGCAGCTAATTTACGTTTTATAATTATTAAAGTAAGGTTTGCATCTAAAGTGCGCGCATCAGCCATTATCTGGCTACTGAGGGGTTACTACGTGTGAAATATTTTTGTATTTAACGCAATTAAGCTGAATATTTTGACCCATCAATTTGTGCTGCTTTCCATTAAAAGGAAAAGAAAAAGTAGCTGATTTGTAGAATGATTGTGTTTGTTCGGTAGCTGCGACCCTTAACCCAGCAGTTCAGAGCGGCTTATCAGATGACTGTCTGACCTTGAGAAAATTAGTCTAAATTATTTCCTGTTGTTAAAAGAGGGTGATACCGACTGATACTCATATTTGAGGTTCTGTCACTAAGAGAAAACAGTAGCCCATTTCCTCATATTTGTGCTATTTGTAGCATTTATTGTTCTGTAATGAGATTTAAAATATTAGTAATGCCACTTGGAAAATTAATCCAAACAGCCCTGCAGAACCCCAAATGAATGGTTAAAAATCAACATAAAATATCCTCCACATAGTGTTGGTATTTTATATTTAAGGGTTTTATTTTCCAAAATACAACACAAAACATGTTAAAGTGAATTTGTGGAGACTTGCTTGAAACATTATTCCCTCACCTTGGTCTGAGCCCATCTGTTTCCACTTACCACTATACCAGGGCATGTACACTGTCAGGCTTGAAAGCTCTGCTCTCATTCTGGAGACTGTCAGAGAAGTGTTCAATGGGGCTCTGTCTTTATTACAGTACACTCAAATATAGCTACTGACCTCAACTGTTTTAAAAATGTCTATGTGGCATTTCATGCGGTTTAATATGCTTGCTTTAGTATCAATAAGAAGTCAGTTATTTAAACATCCAAGCACACACAAAATAGAGTAAAAAAAGACTTAAGCTATAATGACACATCAGTCATTTGATAATTTCATTACTGTTCAGTTAGAACAAGCCGATTAAAATGAATATGCAACAGATCAAGAAAGCACAAGGCTCCGTCTTACCAAGGGGTGACGTCATTTGCATTTAATCTTTTGCTATTTAAAGGTAAACACTCTATGTTCTCAGTGGCACTTCTGTTTCAGATTACCACCCGTGGCTAATATAATGGAACACGCTCAGCGGGTAAAAGTCAGACCTGACCTCTGACCTGTTTGTGCTAAGTAACGGCAGGCGTTCCCTCTCGATAAAATATCAGGGAAATGCACTGCATGATATCACCGTGGATGTCAGAACATCCGCTGACCTCAGCCACATGCCTCTTCTTTGCTACCAGGTGGAGGTGTGAGACAGTTGAGGTCACTTTGTCAGCATGTTCCTAATGTAGGTACACTGAAGCTCTTTGGTTTTTGGTGTTATTGAGGATATTTAAAAAAAAAAAAAAAATCTAAAACAAGGTTGCAAAAACAAGCTGTACATATCTTCTGTTTAAGTATAAAACAGTCCAACATTTTCAAAAATGACAAGCCTGAAAAGACACCTTATTTTATCCATTATATTAGAAATATTTTGTTTTCAAGATTTTAAAGTTTTAAAGGTTAGGGATTTTTATGAAACCTAGCAAAGGTCAGTATGAGGTCAGAAATGAGGTCAGAGTAGACACTCACATGATGCTGAAGGATCCTGTCTGGTCTTTTTTCTCACTTGAGGAGCAGACGAAAGTGTCTTTAATTGAAATCAGCCTGTTTTTCTTAACTGACAGCCCATTCATCATGGCCAGAGAATGCAGTTAGGGACACAGTAGAGGGCCTGTCTGGGAACTGCTACCTGTATTGAGTTGACTGATTTAATGAACTGGAAAGTGCTTTTGTTGGTAGTCAAAATGTTTGGATTGGACCTTGAATGTGAAAGAAGATGTGATAAATTACACTTTTTCTGTGCGTTAATGCTGGCATATTTTCTACTTTGAGCAGCATAAGCAGCGGTTCAGGAGGTGAACTCCCATGGAATATATATATATATATATATATATATATATATATATGTATATATATATATATATATATATATATATATACACACACACACACACACATATATATATATATATATATATATATATGTGTGTGTGTGTATATATATATATATATATTTTTTTTTTTATTATCAAGATTTGTTGCCAGTAGAAATGAACTTCATCATAAAATATTTTCTTTTCCAGTGGAGAAAGATAAAGATTTTTCTCACCAACGAAGACACTACAAGGAGTTCCGTTTTGATCTGACTCAAATCCCAGACGGGGAGGTGGTGACTGCAGCAGAGTTTAGGATCTATAAGGACCGTAGTCATGCCCGCTACGACAATATTACTCTGAAGGTTACCATATATCAAGTCATCAAGGAATATCAAAACAAGTAAGTTTTAGATCAGCCACAACCACATATTAAATACGATTGTACCTCTGCGCATTTACCCAAGGACTGAACTGTTTAACTTTGTAATCTCTAAACAATTTCTGATATTTTTATCGCATAATGACAGTTTAAACTATCCAGTAATATGTAACTAAAAATACCTTACCTTGACCAGGTGAAAACATTAAAAATTCTCAGTATCACACCAGAAATTATAGGCCAATAAGTTAGCTTAACACTTTGAAAGAAAGCATGTTGTTTGCTGCTTGTGCTCATGGATTTCTACTTTACTAAACTCATGAAAGCAGCTCTTTTACTAATGTTGCTGCTTGCATTTAAATGAAACGTCTCAGTACTTCTTGGATTGCAGATTAATGGATATATTGCTTCATTTTATGGGCGTAATTCATTGTAGATAAATGGGGAAAAAAATTAGTCATAAAATGAGTCAGTCTTTTAAAAGTCTCAAAAAAAAATAAGAACAAAGGCAAATAATCTACATCAGTCTGTTCTTAGTTATTTAAACTTTCTGTGAAACACAAAACAGACAGAAAACTTCTTCCTGGTAGCGTAATAAGCAGAATAAAGTAGCTGTTACTGCGTTTTTATAAAGGGAAAACTATTTCACATGATTTGCATCTTGATTTGCATCTTATTTCATAATAAAAAATACGCCAACGGCTATTGTCTGTCAGGGCTGAAACTTTCCACTTGCAAAGCACATCCTTCTCTGTCGGACTCTGCTCTCCTTCATTCGCACCATGTCTGCCTTACAAATATAGTTCTCGGATAAAGAGAACTCCATTAGCAAGTTGGCCACTTATGAAGCTTAGAAGGTCCGTCAGTTATCACTCGTCTTGTGTTGCCTGCCAAGCTGGCCGTGTCCCAGATGAAACCACGAGGGCCCGTATCGGGGGGAGGGAGGGGGGGCTCCCTCGGGTGCTCCCGTGGTCACTGTTATGCCCACCACCTGCCTGTCTTAACAATATTCCGGAAGCTTAAAGCAAGACATAGCTGAATACACAAGGGTGCACTTAAAAGTGGGCCCACATTTGCTTGCCAAAAATGTGTGTGGGTGATTGAGGGGAAGATATGGCCCTCCTGGGCTTTGAAAAGGTCCAAGTCAATGGACTCTGCCATCTTAAAGGGGAAGAGTGCTCAGTTCATGTTTTCACACATGCTTTCACGGAGAATAGCGTATTTGAATTAGTGTTCACAAACTGGGACAAGTCTTTCACAGTGACTGGAATCTTAGAGAACAGTTTGCTTCATTTTTCTGTCAACATAAAGGTTTTAATGAATTCATAGTATGAGTACTATTCAATTGTAAAGCCATATACTTTCTATTATGTTTTCCTCCATCATGTCAAGCAGAATGCTGCTTATAGAGACCAGTGAGTTTCAGCCTGTGTCCTTCATCAGGGTCAAGCAATAAAGTTGCTCTATATACTACAAGTGTTGCTGGAGTTTCAACCCCATTAGACCTTGTCCTCTTCTCTATGTATCTTGGGAGTGGGTGAAGCTGTGCCACAAACCTCTACTCAGTTTCTACAGAATGGTGATTATATAAATACTGACGATTGTCAGTGGTTTTATTGGCCTCATTCAACAAAATAAATTGATCGCAGATTAGACAGGTTGTGGTCTCAGTAGCAAATTAAAACCACTTTGTTAGGGTATTTTAGGGGTTTAAGAGAGTGACCATACACACTAGTATAAATCTTACCAAATCAAATCCAGCAAAAAACTTTGTTTCCCTCTCCACACTTACTTAAAATCACTTCTTAAGTAAAGGTTGCACCCTGTGATAAATATAGAAAATGTGTTAAATAGTACATTTTTATATAGTAAAATTAATTCTCATTACTAATACGAGTGTGACACTGGATATAAGATGCTGGTATTAGTGTGGCCTGTAGTGCATGTGTTTGAGGTCCGATAGGTACTTTAAATGCACTTTACTTTCTTTAAACATTTGCATAAGACAAGATTTTGGTATTTAAAACATAAGTTTTAAATACCAAAATCATGTCTCGTGTGTCTTGTGTTTGGATGCTAGTGGTGTCTGCCTTCACTGTCTTTATAAGCACATATCAGAGTTCATTAAACTGTTGTCCTTGTTCCAATGAATGGATAGCATAAAGACAAAAGGAACTATTTGGAAATGCTCTGTTTTATAGCCACACTAGTGGTCAGAACTACACAGGGTACCCTTAAAGTCAGGGTACTTTTAGTATCAGACACCATCCTCAGAGTCAACCCATATCCTGCACTGGTACTGAACTTTGCTACTGAACATGAATTGCTAATAGAGAATATTGTCTTTGAACACAATTTGTTGAAAACAGAGTACTCTGAAAAGTTTTGAGTTACCGCTGTACTTTGGTGTTCACTAGCGTTCTCTGTGGAACGGTACATCTAGTGACCGCAGATTAAACATTTGTCCTCTTGGATACAGCTACAAACCTTTACCTACTCAAACAAAATTATCACAGGAAATAAGTTAAAGCTACAAATGTCAGAAAGGAAGTTTAGAATTATGCCATGCATAAAGATTATGCTTGATTTTTATTACACCTGCAATAAACACATAAATGGTTCCTGAACTACTGGGACCAGATGGAAAATCTTGGTTGTCTCCAACCAGCATCAGGCAACCACAAAAACCTAACAGGCTCTGCTTTATCTGATCTGCCACTTGAAAGGAATCCAATGCAAATTGGAAAACAGGGCTTTTTTCAGCTTGGAGTTGATTGAGGCCTTATGTCAAGCTTATGTTAAAAAAACAGCTGATATGCATGATTCATAGCTCCTGAAAGTTCTGAAGTATTGGCAAACCATGTACCACACAGCTCTGCTCTTTATTATTCGTCAGAGCTTTTTCCAACAATAGCGGCACAGCTTTCTTTTCAGGTCCAGCAAACAATGACGAGTTTAATACTTTCAGAGAACAAATCAACACCACATTCGACACCAAGATAAATGTTTGGTTTCGAAAGAACGGAGGGAAGAGTTGTCACAAAGTTTGGAATAGTGACTCATTAGTGATAAGATTCAGTCTACATGTTTTAGAAAGTAACGCTGCTTGCATCTACACTAACCAGCCACTTTATTAGGCACACATTTCTAATACTGGGTTTGACCCCCTTTTGCCTTCAGAACTGCCTTAATTCTTCGAGGCATAGATTCAACAAGGTGCTGGAAACATTCCTCAGAGATTTTGGTCCATATTGACATGACAGCATCACACAGTTGCTGCAGATTTGTCGGCTGCACATCCATGATACAAATCTCCCATTCCACCGCATCCCAAAGGTGCTCTATTGGACTGAGTTGTGTTGACTGTGGAGGCCATTTGAGTACAGAGAACTCATTATCATATTCAAGAAAACAGTTTGAGATGATTTGAGCTTTGTGACATGGTGTGTTATCCTGCTGGAAGCAGCCATCAGAAGATTCAATTCAATTCAGTTCAGTTTTATTTATATAGTGCCAAATCACAACAACTTTAGCAGGTCGTCTTGTTCATGCCTACATGCCTAAATGCACCGAGTTGCTGCCATGTGCTTGGCTGAATAGATAGCTAAGCAGCTGAACAGGTGTACCTAACAAAGTGGCCGGTGAGTATATGTACCAGCTGTTTGCGTGTGCATCATTTCAGCCATAGTTAATTTAGTGCAAATTGTTTTCATTTACCTTTAGAGATGCAGAGATGTTCTTACTTGACTCCAAAAAGGCCCAGGCATCTGATGGAGGCTGGCTAGTGTTTGACATAACAGCCACCAGTAACCACTGGGTGATGAATCCGCAGCAGAACCTGGGCCTGCAACTCTGTGTGGAGACTGTAGATGGCAAGTGGAGTTCAGTTTTTCTTTCCATGATTTTTTTGTCTTTTACTTGTAATCTCCTTAGATTTATTTTAAACTCTTAGACTTTTGAAAAGGCCAAGTTCATCTTTTGAGATGATCCACAATATCAGCATTTGATTTAAAAAAAAGTTTTATGTGACATCAGGTCAAATGTCTGACAGTGTTTGAATTGTGACCATTTACCACCAATTCCCACCAACTAATTGCCATAAATCAACAAATTAAGATGGCTTGACCTAGTCTTTGTACTTGTACTTACTCTGAAAGCAGTCATAAATTGATAAAACAACACACTGACTTTAAATGATGTTGTAAAACTTTTATTTACCTTTTATTTTTTTAAAGGACGAAGTATAAACATAAAATCTGCCGGAATCATTGGGAGGAACGGGCCCCAGTCCAAACAGCCGTTCCTGGTTGCTTTCTTCAAGGCCAGCGGGGTGTTGCTTCGCTCAGTCAGAGCTGCTGGTGGGAAAAAAAAGAACCACAATCGCAATAAATCGAATAATCAACAGCAA
Organism: Paratilapia polleni; assembly: GCA_015106735.1. Taxonomy (NCBI): domain Eukaryota; kingdom Metazoa; phylum Chordata; class Actinopteri; order Cichliformes; family Cichlidae; genus Paratilapia; species Paratilapia polleni. Next base: position 113,935 of record VUQI01061545.1, read on the forward strand.
TCCTCAAGGGCACCAAAAACTGCAGGTATGTGTGCTTGTAATGCAGCTTAGATGGTAAAATATATTCTTGTGAATACTTTGTTTTACCCTGTACACACAGAACCTTTAAATTAGATCCATTTCACTACATCCTTCGTTCCTGTTACTGACCTGTTCAGCAGACTGGATTGTCAGGTAAAAATTATTGGTCTGTATTTCCACAATCGCTAAGCAGTGCTCGCCAGCGGATGAAGTTTCTTATATTTTATTACCTTATGTGTTCCTACCCTTTGGTTCCAATCTCAAAACAAACCTTACATTTTATCCTTGTTACTGGTAAGATTCTTAATTAGTCAGTAAGTATTGTTTTGTAAGTGTAATGAACTTGATGGCCATAAGGAGGCAACTGTAATCTCAGTTTTGCTTTTGTTTGTTCATTTACAACATTTTTTGGAAACAAATTTGTCTATAATTGGCCTGATCCCATACCATATGGTACCAAACATTTTATTGTTCATTTAAATGATTGATAAATAATTGAAAAGATTGATTAATGGTTATGATCCACTATTACCTTACCTGTATACGTTTGTTTTTAACTTCATGTTTTATTTGCCTGTTGGGTGGATTAATGATTAATGATTCTCTGAAACATCTGTTAACAACAAGTGGAATGCATTTGTTGTAGCATCCCACGGTAAATGAAAAGAAAAATAGGAGTTATCTCCTGTCATAATAAATAACCTTATTTTTCAGATTTTAACACCAGTGAGCAGAAGCAAGCCTGTAAGAAGCATGAGCTTTATGTCAGCTTTCGGGATTTGGGCTGGCAGGTAAAACACAAATATTTTACATGTCACTACATGACACTACACTAAAATGACTCATTTAGTCAAAATATGAGAAAACACATTAGTGTTATTAATGACGGAAACTAACTGTCCTCTGTTTGTAAAGGATTGGATCATTGCACCGGAGGGCTATGCTGCTTTTTACTGTGATGGCGAGTGCTCATTTCCACTCAATGCACACATGAATGCAACAAATCATGCTATTGTGCAAACCCTGGTAAGCATTCTTTAGAGTGTATTGCACATGTGCATTGCAGTAAAATGATGTTATAAGCTAATAATGTTCTTACCATTTGCAACTCACTGCTGTTGCACCTCTTTTAAACCTACTTTATGCTCTCATTTATAGGTCCATTTAATGTTTCCTGACAATGTGCCAAAGCCATGCTGTGCCCCAACCAAACTCAACGCAATATCAGTACTTTACTTTGATGACAGCTCAAACGTTATCCTGAAGAAATATAGAAATATGGTAGTTAGATCTTGTGGGTGCCATTAGTGGTGAGGCTAATTTTAATTTATGCAGTCTGGCATGGGAAGTGCTGGAGTTGTGATGTCATGTACAGTATTATGTATATAAAGTTTTATTAATTTATTTTCCATTTTTAAAATAGCACTGAATATTTTGATATTTAAATGATTAGGACAATTGATTTTGCTTTACAACAGTTATCATTTAATTTCTGTGTCCATTGGCATATACTTTGTATTGGTTAGGTCGTATATCTTTTATAAGAAAACTATTCACTGGAGTCACTATGATCGCTTCCCCTTCTGCTGTTTTCTTTTCTCTTTTTCCAATATATAGTGTGCTATAAATGCTTAGTAAGTTATAAGGAAATGTAATTGTTGGCCACTATATTTTATGTTTTTCTTCAATGTTAATCTCCTAATGGGTTCATTCCAAGAATGGAACAGTAATCATTTGTGACAGATGCATGCAGAATAATGTCCCACAATACTGTTACACAAGTATATTTTATCAACAAGGGAGGTCTCCATATTATGCTATTAGCACTAACATCCCAACTTCAACAGGCTGTTGGAAATATTTAAAATCAAATCGGATCACAGGATTATAAAAAAAAAAATACACCCAGTGAGTGTTCTCTAATATAAACCAAACTGCCCAAAGCTATTTTCAAGCTGTCACCGTCTTTCAGCATTGATACTGTTTCACCTTTTCCAAGCCAATTTTTTTTTTCTTTTGCAAGAGACAGTGTTCTCAGAAGGGGAATATGTCAGTCTGGAAAGAGACGCTTATAAATGTTGAGTGTTCACTTATTTTTAACAATGTTTATCTCTTACATAAACACTGTTTCTCATTTCTCTGTGGACTTTGTCATAGTTACAAACATCTTTGCTCCACACATATTCGAGCTCATGTTTGGAAAGTAGTGTATCTTAATGTAGAGTGCTGTGTATTTAATAAATGTACCACTTGAAAGCTCTTATCTTTTTGCTTGGCTTTTATTGACTTCACAGCTTTTCTGGCTCCATTTATGACCCGAAACTGTAAATCTGTAAGAAAATAAAACCTGGTAGAATAAATGCATTATTTAATCTCTCCTCCAGCTTTTTAAAATTCAGGTTATCTTTTCATGTATTTCTGTTTGGAATTCTGCTGATGTTTTAAACACTGCTGCCAGACTACCGTCTCAGATTTATCAATGTTTGACAAGTATGATATAAACTAGAGGTACACCCACAGAGCCTGCTGACATGCTCTTGGGGAGCGGTAAAGCCAGTAGGACTGTGCTAAGGAGTAAGGCAATGCTGTGATCTCCAAAGCCAGCCCAAAAGGCATATTATCATGAGACTGCCAGGAGAGAAAAGCATAGCATTTTCCAGATTATGCCAGAAAGTTACTAACAGTCATGTTATTGAAGTGATGTGTGTGATACACTTGTGCTGTAAACTCACATTTTGGTGGTTGCCATCCACTCAGAGCTAAGATTCACCCCTGGAAACAAAGTGGAAACCATAAACAAGACTGAGTGAGTGTTGGTGCACTCATCCTGGATAAGCAGCACTTCCCAAACAGTGCGAGGGAGCAGGCTATTTCCAAAGAAATACTAGATCTTCAATGGTCAATGTAGGGATTAGGTTAAGGATTAATATTTATTTGCACAACTGTGTTGACCCTCACTGAACACAGGATATGTACTGTTGCACTTTTCTCCCTCCTACCTCACATTTTTTATAGCATTTTTTTCTGACATGGCAGAACATTCAGTGACTGTATTTCACTTAATTAAAAGCAGCGGCTGGCCTGCCCAGATGTTATGTGGGCTCCGTCTAAAAGGAGTGTTGACATTCAGTGAATAGAAGAGGCCACCTGCTAACTTAACTCTTGGCTTGAGGGATGATTTGCATTCCTGCGGCCTGTTGCCTGGCATGATTACTCCTAGCACTTAACAATCCCATCTACTGTTTAATATGATGGATTCTTTCCAATTCAGCTACATTTCTTCCTTGTCTGTAATGCAGGAGCTGCTATGAATGAGCTTCTATCTAGGTTCTCCAAAACTACACAACCCTCTCAACAGCAACCTCTTGACCACATGAAAGGGTAACAATTGCCATGCTCGGGGCAGATTAATATAGTGGCCCCTTTTCCTCTGAGACCCCCGTGGTCAAAAACGGCCAGCAGTGAGTCAAAGGTGCCTTGACATTTATCAGATCAGCACTTCTAGTGGCCACTTCTGAAAAAGGTCACAACCCCTGGCAATTTACTTTTCATGAAGGGTTGCTTGTGAATTATTCCTGCATCATGCACTCAGTTTATAGTATATGTCACAACATACTGTTGGCTTTACATAAACATAGTTACATAATGTCGCAATGTGTTTCCAGGTGCTGATTTTTAGTTTTTCTTCTACCGCAAACATGTTTATTCTCTTCACCTGATTAAGAAAACAGACATATCCATGTCAGCAGCTGCTAAGAACATGTTCTTTTATTCAGCAAACAGGATATATTTATTAAGGAGAGATCCTCTTGAAGCTCTTACCAGACTGGGCCAAAAGTCACAAGTGCTTGATGAGTCAGGTCATTTTAATGTAAACTGAGCCATCACCACGGGAAATGCTTTGACCCATGCTGAAAAACAAATACAAAAAGTTGATATAACGAGCCATTAATCTTGTCAGACCACAGACAGAGGTGGCCACTTAGAGATGTCCTCCAACAAAATGAGAATCACAGGTTAAATTAAAAAAGAACTAATCTGTTTTCTTTTTGATAAAAATTAAATTCCTTTTGGTGCAGCGATATATATCAGTCGTCAACTAAAAGATTTTCAAGGTAAACAGCAGCTGTTTCTAAATAGACGAAAGGACACAACAAAAAATGGCTTGGAAATACAGAAAAAGCTAAGTACAGTACTGTGCAAAAGCCAGACGTGCTCGTAATTTTTAGAGTGCTCTTGAGCAATCGTTCTCAAGGCTTTCTTAAGGTGTTTCAAAGTTTTACTTTGGACACTGGCTGCTTTTTGACTAATTTTCAGTCCAGTTCTGACCATTTCATTTTGTTTCTTAAGCCACTTAACACTGACCTTTGAATCATTCAAGCACAAAAAAGGCACCTAACTCAAGGGATGAACCAGAGTTGTGTCTACACATAACAGACATCTTAGCAACGAACCAATTTTAAATTGAATCTTTAGGCACTTTGTTATTAGCAGCCTGTCACAAAAACACATAATTTGTTCCCATTTCTTTAGTTGAATCTACAAAAAATGACAAAGATAACACAGTTTGACAGGCATAAAATAGGATTTTTGCACCAAGGAGGTGATTCCCAAAGAGCTGTTAGCTGAAAACGTGGCATATTTCAGCATGGTGTGTATCCTTAAGAAATTTGAGGAAACTGGACAAGTGGAGGACAAAAGAGGAAGTGGCAAGCCTAAAAAACTATCTACGGCAGGTGAACAGTGATTTATTTAAAGTGTATGTGAAGTATTATGTGTTGTTATCCATCCATATCTAAACAAGTGCTGTGAATTGGACTGTTTGAATTAAAAAGCAAATGTAGCCAGATGTTCATGAAAGAAAAGTTGGACTTTACACATAAACTGTGAAACTAAACATTTATCCAGTCTTAGTGGAGATTAATATGCCGGGTACTGCAAAGGCACACTTCTACTTAAACTCAACATTTTTGACTTTGACTATCATTAATGTGATCCATTACTGGTGCTGCCTGCTCTAATACAGGCAGTTTATATGACTGAAACAAAGCTTAGTTTAATCACATTTTGCTCAGTCTAATATAGCTGTACAAAATAATAGTTGTTGTTCATTTAGTTTAGTAATTCCATGTTTTACTGATTGACACTGTGTTAACCAGAGATCTTTTTTTTCTGTGGTTCAGAGTTTATTTTTAAAGTGTCACCTTGCAGTCCATCCACAAGGCAAGTGAAATTGTATCTAATAAAAATGTTGTGTAGTTTACCTAATTCATCTCCCCACATATGGTTCTCCTTATTTGTATTCTGTGGGTGGGCTATGGCTTCCATACAGCTCAATCAGACCCTCTTGAAAGGGAGACCATATGGGTCACATTTTTACATGTTGTTTGGTATGACAAGGCTGCAACAGGACCATCGAAGAATGTGTCCTCACAAAGGGCAGTGCAGAAACACTATGTTTGCTTGTTATTCCCTTATGCACATTAGCTTCCAGAGCCAGAGAAGAGGGGGTTTTGGGTTCTGTAAGTTACAGAGTGCTTGTGAACTCAACTGTCATCTCCAATTAATATTAGAGCTGGCACCTGTGCATTTCAGCTGTTTCTATATTTTCAAATCTTCTCCTTTTAGTCTTTTTAACATGCATTTAAAAGCATTGGTCAGGTTAGCAGTTCTTTCCTGTGGCAATGTAATAAAGAGACTATAATTATAAATTTAAATGTACAGTTTGCTTTGCATATGTTTTTAAATGCTGATTGAACTTTATGGTCTTTTCTGTGAAACAGATTTTTCCATGGGAAAATAGAGCATGTGAGTCTTTTAAGATTCCTTTGTGATTTTTTTTTTCTCAGTGCAAAAAAAGCTTCTAACATAATATGTTATGATTAACAATGCCTGCTGCTGTCTTCTTTTTCCATGTTCTTTGGTTGCCTTGTGTTGAACAATTTATGTCAAACAACACATGAAATTTAAAAAAAAGTAAAACATAAACAAAAGCTGATGAACACAGGATATTACCCTGTTTCTGAATCCAAATCTGTGTCGATCTGTATCTCTCCTGTAATAATCATGGTGATTTATTATATGACTGACCTTTCAAACTACTCCAAACTGCTCTTGTCACAGTCTTTGATTTTGTTTGTAGTTTCTTTCATTTTCTTTTTTTTTTTGTTATTGTTGTTGTTACTTGCCTCCTGCTTCAGATTTTTCCCAATAGTTTTGTAAACTTTAGCAGAGACTCTGCCCTCTTTCCTGCTCCTCAGTTTGAGTTTGAGATCACTCCTGTTCCTAATTCTTAGCTGGCGAGTGCTCCCAGTCTACAGTCAGCTGATGTTCTAGTTGACCTGCCAGCTCCAGAGTCATCCCTCCTGGTGGACCTCCAGGCTGACATCCGGGCCAAGGACCATCTCCACCGTCTACTGGTACCTGGCAGATGGCTGACTGCTCTGGTTCCAAGTCTTCTATTCCACATCCTGACCGAACTACTATGTATATTTCACGCACCTCAGAGTTGTTGCATCTCCATCTGACACCCAGAGAAGTTCTGTCTTCACCACCAGCCTCCCGAGAGGTTCTGTATTCTTTGCAGGGCTCCTGCCAGGCCTTCAGACACCTTCTCACCTTCCCCCCTGGTCTTGTCTACCTGTTCTACCTCCAAAGCAGCCTCACCTATCTACTAAGCCTCCTGGCTGCCCTCCAGAGTGGACATAGCTCCCTGCCTCCTCATCACTGAGCTAAGTTGCTCCACTTAACTGTCCTGTCCGTGGGCTGTTCACTTGGGTCTTTTCATCCCCATGGGGGCAGTCGGCCCATGATTCCCAGCTCCCTTGTTCCCCTGCCATCAAGCCATTTGCCCAATCCCATGGACTCTTCAGCTCCTGGTTGCTTTGTTATTTTTGTTGCATTTTGCTTATTTCTTCAGTTTGTTTCCCCATTGCTTTTTTGCCTATGCAGATTTTTGTGGACTTTTGCCCACTGACTTTTGTTTGCCTTCGTGGACTAGTGTCCGTTGCTTAAAATGAGTTTGGGTTTACCTGGTTGGTGTTTTCCACCCTGATCTTCCCACACCTCCATAAAAGTAATTAGTAAAACACACTACTGTTACCAGTTTACAGCTGAAGGCACACAGAGATGTCAACAGCCATGACTTAGCCCAGCTCATGTGTATTCTGGCAGTTGTAACTTATGCTGCGAAACTCAATTTCTCCCACCAAGGATAAGAATACAATGAAGGAAATCTCTACACTTTATGATCCAGGTGGAACCGTAATCCAGCCATGAAGTCCTCAACGGTACAGTATAAAAATCTGCACAATAAATATCCAGCTGCTTAGAAACACCCTCTTAAATTTATTTGTAACAAAGTGATGTTAAGGAGTGCCTTTGTGAGGAACGAATGATATGATTTTTATTGCAACCTCATTAACTGGTGAGGATTTACATTCTTTACTTGTACTCCTTAATAAATATGGAAACATGTTCATTATTATGAACAGACAAGTCCCACAGCTTTACATTAAGCTGAATGTGCAATAATGCTCAACGTATATGATAATGTGTGGAGTCATACCCAAGACATCAGTCAGTGGCTTTTGTGACTGAAAGCCCTGGGGTGCTCAGCAGTGTGATTACTGTGAGGATAATCTTTAACACACATGCTGTCTCAAAGGGGAACTGTGGAAAGTTGGCTGAGTGTGGCCGGCCTTCCAGAAGAAACCGTAGGATAGGCTGCTATTTTTATAAAGACCTCACATTTTATTTCTTTAAAATAATGTTTGTGGTTATTTTTTCTTGTGGTACAAATTTGAATAAACTGAAAATCAAATGGGGTGGTGAGGCTTTCCTTTAACACAGGAGCAAAAATATACACATGTATATACATACATATCCATTCATGCTTTTCTATGCAGCATATGTAATGCATGATTCAGTTTCAGTTATATACCATCATGTGGTCTGTTGCTGCAGGACTGAGTGTATATCCAACAAACCCTTTCATCTTCTCTGTATATGAAAGACCATGTCATTATTATTATTACTTCCAGGGTGATGATGATGTGCTATTCGCTCAGCACCAGGACTCTCTTGTTGTTACAGTTCAGTTAAACTCATGATGTAGAAATTGAAGACGGATGGAGGATGAAAATCGATTTGCTCTGGTTCCTGTTTTTTTTCCTTCCACTTTGTTTTCAGTATATATCTGAGAGCTTAAAACTTCTTTCATGCCACGCCGAAACCTGTACTCCATAAAGCACTGTTTTTCACATCTGTTTCTACCTCTGTAAAAAAAAAAAAAAAAGAGAGAGAGAGAGAGAGAGAGAGTGAGAGAGAGAGCATGGTCCCTTTCTTTTTTATGGAATTTATTTCTAAATTCATAAACATGGTGACAATGTTTGAATTTTATTTAATATGTTGAGACATTCATCTTCTGCTTAGTCTCCAGAATCCTCATGTGTAAAATATATTGTTCTCAGGAGATGCTAACAAACTAGTGCAGAGACATCCCCTTTCCTGTCAGGGCATATCTGTTTGCCTAATCTACACAAACTTGGAGACTATGCTCCTTTACAGAGTTTAATCTTCTTAGACGCCATCTTAACATTGTGCAGTTGTTTCACTGTGTTAGTGACCTGCTAATTTGACAGTAAGGCCAATTTGTTTCACTTCTTTATTCTACTCCGTTTGAATGGCTGAACAAATCAGACGTCAGTCATTTTTGGGGGGTTGCAACCAGGCAAATTTGTTGATGCTGTTAAACAATAATTCACAATTATATATAGTTGCTAAATGTCACATTCCAATGCACATTTTTAAAAATACAGTATTTCATCCTATGTAAACTCTAAAAAAGACTGAAACTGACACGTTTAAAGCACCACCTAATTCAAGAATTTGAGATTATTTGTGCTATTTTTTATACAGTTTAAATGTCAAATATGCAAGCTTGGAACTGCACTTTTTCTTGTCAGATGAACTATCTTCTGGTAACAGTGTTCAAACTTTAAAGTTTCTACTCACCTGCATCATATTGATTCCTTTATGGAGGAAAACCCCTGAAGGCCAGTTCTTTAAATTGACCCTCCCCAGATGGTTTTTGTCAAGAAGATAAACCATAGTTGCTGAGTTTCCTTGAAAGTACAAACGTCAAAAGGCCAGTTAAGTTTAAGTGGTTGATGCAGTTATCAAAAGGAGAGAAAGCAGTTTTTTCTTGAGGAGTCCAATCATTTCCCTGAAAACAGACGGCAAACACAAATGATGACTTAGATTTGTTGCCGTTTCACAATCATCTAAAAAGAATGTCAAGCCTAACAAATCAAAAACACCATTAATATGAATTAAAGATTATTTGGAGGCAAATATAATACAGCAAACAGTAATTTGGAGTAATCGACGCAGTAAATGCACTGCAATCAAAACCAGATTTAAAAGTTTAATACCTCAAAATTAAAATAATGTTGCTCCACAATGTTTTTCCGCACCCAGGAGGAGCCTTTAAAAGTCATTAGAGGCAATACACTAAATGGATTTAAAAATTTAGGGGGTGACAACTTATAGTCATCAAGCTTTAACTCTGTTACAAAAAAGTCCTTTTCAAGGCTGATCACATGAGTCGCCCTCCTCCCCTGAGAGAGAGGTAGAGGTCTCTCATCACAGGGCAGTTCAGCATGGTGAGATGGTTGAATGCGAGGACTTCATTAAGCCCCTCTATTGTTAACATCTGGGTTTAGAATGGCTATTTTCTCTGGTAAATGTTGCCTTGGTTTAAGGGGGGATTTCCTTACACTACGCAGTTGACATTGGCAGCAGTGGCACGTCAGGCAATGGAAACCTTTCAACGGTTCAGGTCACAGGAGATCAATCAAAGCAGGCTGTTACACTGAAGCCTTCAATTCTCAGCAGAACAAGGGCACGCATCTAAACTTGTTGAATCAAGAAAAAGAAAACACACCACCTTCCAAATTAAAGAAAACACTTGGTACCTTTTTTTTCTGGCTTTTATCATCTTTATTTCATTCATTTATTTGCACATCTTTTCCTTAGAATACGTTTGCCACTCTGCTTCACTTCACTTCCTCTCTCTCCTCCCCTCCCCCCACCACCTTAGAGACGTGGTTGTCGTGGCAACTGCTGAATCATCCTCTACTGTATGTAGCCATCCTCTTATTTAATCTCTGCATGCAGCAAGGCCCTCCGCCATCCAGGCCTATATTAGCATATGTAAGGCATTAATTTGCTCTGTGTAGTTGCAGCAGTCTGTTTAGGTTATTCACGGAGAACACGGAGCTGCAGCGGGCTGATCAGCAGCGATACTGATGGGTAACGTGCCCACTACAGTGAAGCACTGCCTGAGCTATGAGCAACTCATCGAGGACTACCCGTGGCTGAGACGCTGGCTGCAGGAGGACAAGGTGGGCGTCGGTTTTCCTTGTTTTCAATCAGCTGCACATGCTCTGCCACATGACTCCTTAATGACAAAGAGGCTGCACAACAGCCGGCCACTGATGACAGAGCTGATGCTGCTTCAGGCTTTAATGTTTTCTACTTTCACATATTACTTTTCTTTAAGATGCATGTGATTTTTTCTTAATAAGAGTATTAAATTGTTTTCATATTTTTCAATTGTCTGCTTGGGGCAAAAGACCCAGATTACATGTTCATTTTTCTGTGTCAGTGTTAGCCAGACGAAAATTATTTTAATCATGGTGGCCACTAATTAATCTTTATAAACAGATATTTGCACATGAATTTAATCAGCTGGGTTCCAAAACCGCTTTCAACTGAATGCATCACATGCACACCTAAAAAATCCGGTTAGATTTATATCAGAAAGGAATTTAAAAAAAATACTCAAGAATCATTTTTTGACTAGCAGTTGATCATTTTAGTTTTACAGCATGCAAATTTCTTGGGTGTTTGAGTTTGAATTGTAATATAGTCTATCAAAAGTGAATGGACTGTAGTCATGTAACTTGCTAAGCACATTTCATTGTTGCATTTTTGGAGTTTATTTTTAGCACTTTATAAAGTTTAAAAGTACATTGCGCTCATAAATGTGGTGAATTATAAGTATAAATGAGCATAAATGGACCAACTTACCTAAAACAAATATCTCAACATATTCTTTAGACAGCAGAATGCAGTCTGTTTAGTCTGCTGATGCTCCACTGGTTTTGTAAACTAGTTAAGCTAACTGCTAAGCACATAAAGTGCCTAGGTGGAATCAGTTTAAGATCTGGCAAGCTAAAAGACACACAGTACTGTGCAAAATTCTTGAGCCACCACTCATTTCTTTATATAGCTCTGGAAAAAATTAAGAGACCACTGCAAATTTTTCAGAAATCAGCATCTCTACATATATGACAGTCATTCCATTCCAGTGTCTCTTGAATTCCAACACAAGCACACCTGTTTCTACCTAATAAGGTACTGATGAGGTGATCACCTGAACCAAATCTTATTTAACGAGGAAAAGTATAAAAACCATTGCTGTGGTCATCACTATCCTCTTGCAATGGGACCAACTGGATGGCAAAAACAGTGCTAGTAGTACACCAAAAGTAACTGGAATAAAAAAAATAACTATTGACCATGCCAAAAGAAATGAAAAGAAAAGTTCTGTGTGAGGAAAAGAAGGGTTC
>VUQI01061547.1:0-11522 GCA_015106735.1 Paratilapia polleni
GCTTATAGTTAGGGCTGGATCAGGTAACCCTGAACCATCCCTTAGTTATGCTGCAATAGGCCTAGGCTGCTGGGGACTTCCCATGATGCACTGAGCACTTCCTCTTCCTCACTTCCTTTCACTCTCCATGTGTTTTATACACCACTTGCATTTAATCATTAGCTATTATTAACCCTGTCTCTCTCCTATAGGTGTGCCTTTTTGTCCTGTCTCCCTCTGCTCTCTTCTGTTTCCCCTCTTCCCCAACCGGTCGCGGCAGATGGCTGCCTCTCCCTGAGCCTGGTTCTGCCGGAGGTTTCTTCCTGTTAAAAGGGAGTTTTTCCTTCCCACTGTTGCCAAGTGCTTGCTCATAGGGGGTCGTCTGATTGTTGGGGTTTTCTGTCTTTTCTGTCTAATATCGTAGGGTCTTTACCCTAAAATATAAAGCGCCTTGAGGCGACTGTTGTTGTGATTTGGCGCTGTACAAATAAAATTGAATTGAATTGAATTGAATTGAATTTCTGCTGCATAATTTTAATTGGTGTTAAAAAGGGAACTACAATAAGATAATAAAAATACAGAACATAAATATTTACCATATATTTATCATATGTGACTGTTTTGAACATTTCTATCCATCCATCCATCCATCTATCCATCCATCGGTTTCTATCCACTGGGGCCTGGCTGGACACAGCCCAAAAGCACCCCTTGCAGAAGGAGCGGTAGGGGTTTGGTGCTTTGTGGATCGGGCAGCGGTAGGGGGGTGGAGGCCCTGGCGGTCTAACTCCCGGTTGACAAATCTGGCTATAGGAATTGGACCAACTCTTTATCCTCTCGAGGTTCTTTGAGGGTGCGTGGGAGTTTGCCCAACCAGTCTACATGTGTTTTGTGGACCTGGAGAAAGCATTTGACCACGTCCCTCAGGGCATCCTGTAGGGGGTGCTTTGGGAGTATGGGGTGACTGGCCTGCTGTTACAGTCATTCGGTCACTGTACAACTATAGCAAGAGCTTGGTTCGCATTGCAGCATTAAGTCAGACCCGTTCCCAGTAGGAACTGGACTCTGCTAGGACTGTCACATTGAACATTTCTGTTTTTTTCTAATTTTCTATGCACATTTAAATATTCAAGATATACATTTCAGTATACATGTGAGTACATGTGAGTATACAGCATGTCTCCTGTCTTTACCTATTAATGTAAATGCAACAGACCTTCTACTTCTACTACTTCTCTTTCAATGTTTTAAAGCTCTGTTCATGACTATAAAACAGATTTGTATGTAACTCTATCTTACATGTAAAAAGTAAATAGGGGATCTCAAATACAGTGCCATAAATACTGTAATGAAACAAATTACTGGCAATAAATTCAAAGAAAATGTTGACATTTTTTGGAAATTGTTCAGTATTCTGATTATAGCAAAATAGATAATTAACAAATTAATTAACATAATAATTAACAGCATTTACAAGTTATCTTTTCCCCAATTCTCCAGCACGCTTTCGTGATCCCTTTTACATCAACACTTTGCATCAGTGTAAATGTTAGTGGATTTTTAAGTTAATGACAGAGGAAATTTCCCCCGGGGTATAATTTTTCGAAGCGGCAATCCAACTCAGAAATCATTTCAATAAAGTCATAATCACAGCTCTGAATTTCTATCTGCACTTATTCCCAGACGGACTCCACAAAGTAACCTTCAGCAACTTGCATTCCTCAGTAGTCCTCTTAGCGAGCCCCCTTATAACACAGCCAAACAAAGAACTGAGCCAAAGTGAAGAACAGCTATTGCGAGCCTACTGGGACATTATGATAAACTGCCTGTTTTAAAACATTGAGGAATCTCAGCCCACTTTCACCCCCTTCTCCTTGACTCTCATACACTGTTGAATGAGGCGTAAATTATTTATCAGCTCTCTCACTTGGATAGAGAAGGGTCCACTTAATCCTCTCACAGCAAAATTCAGTCAGCAGCACGTCAGGTAAGGAATGAGAACCAGAGGGTGAAATCAAATCTGCCCCCTGGTCTTTACTCATTACCAGGCTCTCCTCTTGTTACAATCGCCTGAAGGGACTCATTAACATGTCTGAAGTGTTCAAGAGCTTTGTCACTCAAGAGTGTTTAAAACCATGTTAATCTACACTGAATTACTTCACCGAGACCTCTTTAAACCCACAACCAGTGTCAAAGTTGGTTTCAAAAAACAAAAAGATGATACTACAAAGCCACCCAGGGATTGTGCTATTAATCCTTCCCTCTTGACCATAGAAGAATTCGAATGCCAGCTCAGGAGACACATTTAGATTTCTTTGGTTCAATAGAAAGCAGTTTATGTGCTATCAGCTATTAGCTTACTGCTAATACCATACATAAATTATAAGACCACATAGTGTCTAAATTATTTACATTTGACCAAAATCAACGTGTTGACTATCAAACTATGAGCATGTATTTCAATCTCCTTACAGGAATAAAAAGGCACATTTAAGGTTTAAGCAGTGACAGATTAAGTCATCGGTCTCCAACTGCACTGACATCCCTGTGAGTTGTGATTCACTACCAGACATCTTGGCCCTTGTATTAAACTCTGAACAAATAATCTCCACATAGAGAAAATCTCTACGAGGATCAGCAGCAAATGGCATTTGCTGTCTGACACAGTTCTGAATTAAAATGAATACAGCAGGATTAGGAATGTGTTTGATTTCTGATCCTGGTATAACGCAAAGGACTTCATCCTGTCTTTGGTATGCCGAGACCAGAGATCAAGATGTGGCATTAATCTATAATCGGAGACTCAGGTGTTGGGATTTGGTTTCCTCCGCTATGGGCTGAGTTCAAAGAGTGCTCACTGCACATCTGCGCATTCTTTCCATCCTCCCCCTTCAAGTCAGAGACATAGTAGTAGGAAGCTGCCTGGAAGCATCTCAAAGACCTGTGCCTGCTTTGATCTGTCCTCAAGGTTACACTCACATACACTCATACAAAGACACACAACCAAACGTTGTCTATATGGATATAAGGATACTGTCAGTTAATTTATTTTAGGGGAACATTAGAGTGCATTTATCTCCTTGATGTTTTCTTCACTCAAAGGATAGTAATATCCACATAACATAACTAACAACTGTCCACAACAACATGAAAGCAGCTGTCTCTAAATCCACATCTTAAATGCAGAATAAAAAAGGTTCTAATGATCTAATGCAAAGTATGCAGTCAGATCCGATGCAGGGCTTATGACTCAGTCCCTGAAGTGTTCTTAGCACAGGTGTCAGTCACAGTGATTGGTTTTAAAACAAGGTCATGGTCTCAAGACCAGTGTAGCTGGGAATTCACAGAAACACAGAAGCTCATTAAAAGAAAAGCTGCAGTGAGTATTTTTATATGCTGCTTTTAGATAGCAGAAGGAGTGAATTTAAGTTGTCAAGAGTGCTTTTTTTTTTTACAGAGCTGAAAGTGTTTTCAGGCATGAGGTAAAGTTTCCATGGATTATCCAATTATTTTACCATATGGCAGATTCATTTAGACATTAAATTAAGCTTCTCTTTAAATATTATCTGCACATGAAATTTCCTGGCAAATGTGTGGCTCACTCACCTGGTGTAGACGCCGTTCTTCCGACAAAAAGAGTTTTTTACAGACAGCCGTCGGTTGTTAAGTTCCAAAGCGGGGAAACGGCCTTCATCCAGGCTGACCATGTCTCCATGGGTCAGAGCGTTGCAGTTGGAGTTGTTACCTGGACACACGTACAGAGACACTGTGTGACCACAGGCCAGATGGACAGGCAGGTTAGTGTCTGGGAGAACTGATGGGACTAACTGATAGGTGAGTGAATGAACAGAACATCTTTTAGATCTTAAAATTCTGAATACTGAAATAACATTTTCCTTCCAAAGCTGCGTAGACTTTTCATCACATAGGCTTTTATTTCATCAGTCACATGTTCAGATTTCATCGTGTTTGCTTTCAAGGTTCAAATCATTCAAGCAAATACTAGTATTCATATTTATGACTTACAGCAATAACTCAGAATTTTGGAAAATATACTCACTCACTTTCTAGCCAAAAGTAAGAAGAAAAGATCAATAAACCAAAATATGTAGCTGGAGCCAGGGGCTGATTAACTTAGATACCTAAGGGATCAGCTAGCCTGGGATGTTAATTAGTGAGGTTTAGAAGTGCTGGTTGGTGGATTTTGTTTCCCCTCATACAGCTAGCTGATTACCTGTTTCCAGTCTTTGTTAGCTATTCCAACAATTTTCTGACTCTAGCTTTAGATTGAACAGACAGCTGCAAGAGCTGTAATAATTTTTACATTTAATCCTCAACAATAAAGTGAATATGATTGATTCCTAACAAGTGTCAAGTCAAGCAATGAGGATTTTCAAAAGTGACAAATTAAAACACGTGGATGAAAATGCTAAATTCTACAGGTTTGCAGGGCATGTCAGTGGAAATTCCCTTTGAATATAACATCACTAATTCACTAAAAATTACACATATATACAGAAATGCATGTGTACTCTATGATAAATGAGTGTGCTAAACACTGACTGTGAATCACATCTGAATGCAAAGTGACATGACTATTTTGCTTTGATTCTAAGTGTCCCTCATGATTAATCAAAGAGCAAACAATATAAACTGAGAGTGGCAGGCTTGCTTCTATAGAAGATTAATGTTTGGAGAGAGTGTTGCTTGCCATGTTAGGGGTTAGAAACACTTTCAGTCCATGCCACAGGTGGCCACAGCCAGGCCAGGACTTGCATGGTTGCTCGGGGGTACTTAAGGTCAATTGGTGGTTATGCAAACAAAGAGAAAAAGAAATAGCACTGGGTACATCCAGTGGCCTGGGCCAGATTCCTAGAGGAGGATATGGAGGCTTTGAGAGTGTCTTTGTGTTGGAATGAGAAGGAACCTCTTGTTTTTTCTCCATCGGTCAGAAAGATGGGCAGTGACCCGCAGGGACCCAACCCCTCCCCTGCCTGGCAGCTAAACAGCCCTGGCAAAATTGCTGAGCTGAGGGAAATACCCGCTGATGTCAGAGCTGCACTGAATGGACAAGTATGCCCCCTTTCCCTGCTTCCTTTCTCTCCTTCTCTGCTTTTTGTTTCCATATAACCCAGTCAGTGACCTGATTCATTCAAAAGTAGAATTCACCCCTCTTCAAAAAAGTGAATTCATATTCTCTGCTCAGTATTTGAAAAGTGCAAATAATAAAACCCCCTTAATAAGTTTTACTGTTTTATAAGAAAAAGGCAAGTCATCAGATTCCTTGCCCTCCATGCCACTGGGCTAGAAGCAAAATATAAGGCTTCTATGACAGCTAAATGTTCCGTTTAATTGAGCAACTGTGTGCACTCACCTGATTCTGACTTTTTTGCATACTTCTTGCTCTGTCCTCTGATAATGAGGATGAAAACTAGCAGCAGAATGAAGATGAGCCCCACTAGAGCCACCACGACCAGGAACCACCACTCCTCATAGAAAGGAGCCACTTTTTGGGCTAGATAAAAAAACAGAAAATTGAAATTCATGGTTGTTAAAAACATGTAGCCATATTTCTGTGAAGTCTGAATGACCTAAGGGGATTTAATTAAGCCTGAACGTTAATGTAATTCAGTTCATTCAATTCTATTAACAAATACAAGAAAGCTCACCAGATATGGAGGGCGAAGGTAGACTTGGAGAGCCATAGCCGTAGTCGTTCACTCCAATGACCCGAAAGTCATAACTGACACCTTGTTTCAGTATATCCATGCTGAATGTGTGCGATGTTGCATCCTTGGGGATGTCCTTGATTAAGATATCCCACAAACCCTCATCTGTAATGGAATTTAAATGAAAAAATTGGGTCAAAGGAGGCTGAAAATATTTAGTTAAACAAGCAAAAATATTTAAACAGTGTCAATATGTCATTGTTAACAGGCTGTTTGTTTGTTTGATACAAGGCTCCGGTCCGGCTGGCAGCTCCAAGGGTAATTGATAATTCTTAAAAAATATTACACAATCCATCAATTTCACTGCTCTCGTAAAAATTTACAACCAACAAATTCTACAACATAAATAGTGGAGCAGCCATATTTCAAATGAAGCAGCGTTAGATGCCTTGCTGCTTGCTATGGAAATCATGCCAGAGATCATTTATTACACACTGCTGTTTATAAATATCAGTGTAGGTCTGACTCCTTGATAGGGTACACAAGCATAACCAAGCACGAAAGTTCATCTGTCATGTTGCTGAACTTTGACAAATGTTTTTAAAAAGCTGATGTAATTTGATCTAAATGCAAAAATAAGTTGTCGAGTAATTGGATACTGCATGGACTTATGGCCCCTGGCATATATATATATATATATTTGGGACTTGTTTAACCATCTTCACCACCCCCTGCACACTAATCTACACTATAAAATATCCATCAGTCCTTGCAAACCTTCTTTAAAATGTAGGACTAGGTATCCCTTTCAATTTTCACTTAGAAGCGGTGAAACACATCTCTCCCTGTGAGTCACCCACCATCCATCACCCTGATCGCCATGCCAGGACTTGTCAGTCACAGCTGAAACAGGATGCCAATTGTCTTGACTGTAGTGCCTGAATCAATAACCCATTAAAATGCCAGGGACAGAGACTCTAGGGCAGCAGATGTTGACACTTTACACCACTTTCCTTAATCAAAATCTCACAGAAGCTAACGTAAGGCAAGGTTTACTAATGTGGTGATCATCTAAAGCAGGGAGTCTCCAAACACTGATTAAGAACATGCTTACTACAATTTGCACTCCTAGAAACAATTACAGTTTTTGTATTCTAAAACTTTTCAAACTAAATACTTCAGCTACATGTAATGTAATGTGTCATAATCATATCAGAGTTTGTATTGGCATATAGATTGCATACTTATTCTTCATATTTAGATATGCATTTTTTTAACACTACAGCATAATTGCATAATTTATAACAATACATATTTTGGCTATGAGTGGCTGACCCCTAGGGTCCTCCTAGACCGTACTTTCAAAACCACTGAACTAAGGCCCCTACCTGAGGGTCTGGCCTCAATTACATAACGTGTTATGGGAGCACGTCCTGGGTCTCCAGGGGTCCAGTGAATGGTCAGGGCCGAACTGTAGCGTGTGATAAATGGCTCTCCAGGGGGTCCTGGGGCGCCTGAGAAAGAATAATACAATAATAAAGTGTTTTAAACTTCTTCTTTCGGCTGCTTCCTTTAGGTGTCGCCACAGTGGATCATTTGCCTCCATCTCACCCTATCCCTAGCATTCTCCTCTGTCACACCAACCCTCTGCACCTCTGCATGTACTCCTTCACTACATCCATGAATCTTCTCTGTGGACTTCCTCTTTTCTTCCTCGCTCCCTCTCATTCACACACATGTATTCTGTCTTGCTTCTACTGACTTTCATTCCTCTTCTCTCCAGTCCATACCTCCACCTCTCCAGGCTCTCCTCCACCTGCTCCCTACTCTCAATTCAGATCACAATGTCATCTGCAAACATCATAGTCCACAGAGACTCCTGCCTGACCTCATCTGTCAACCTGTCCATCACTATTGCAAGCAAGAAGGGGCTCAGAGTCGATCCCTGATGTAATCCCACCTCCACCTTGAATCCATCTGTTGCTCCTACCGCGCACCTCACCACTGTCTCTTTGTCCTCATACATGTCCTGCACCACCCTCACATACTTCTCTGCCACTTCTGACTTCCTCATGCAGTACCACAGTTCCTCTCTTGGCACCCTATCATCTGCTTTCTCTAGATCCACAAAGACACAGTGCAGCTCCTTCTGACCTTCTCTATACACTCTCAAAGCAAACATCGCATCTGTAGTGCTCTTTCGTGGCATGAAACCATGCTGCTGCTTGCTGATCATCACCTCTCTTCTTAATCTAGCTTCCACAACTCTTTCCCATAGCTTCATGGTATGGTTCATCAGCTTTATCCCTCTGTAGGTACTACACCTCTGCACATCACCCTTGTTCCTGAAAATCGGTACCAGTACACTTTCTCTCCATTCCTCGGACATCCTCTCACTCTCCAAGACTGTGTTAAACAATCTGGTTAAAAAGTTCACTGTCCTCTCTCCTACACACCTCCATACCTCCACAGGTATGTCATCTGGACCAACTGCCTTTCCACTCTTTATTCTCTTCATAGCTGCCCTCACCTCCTCCTTACTAATCCTCTGCATTTCATGATTCACTAACTTTCCTCCATCCGTCATCCTCTCTCTCTCATTTTCTTATCACAGAGCTTTATTCGAATGAAAACCTCTGATGTACACTCCATCTGCTCCATCAGCATCAATACAGATACTGTTTTATCTGGAATTCTCCTGAATTGCATGGCAAAATAGAATACACACCATCTGAATATTTAAATGTATTAAAGCTTCACACATAGCCATACACAATGTTATTTTCACATTGGCGTTTAGGGTGAAATTCGTTTTTTAAACTGAATGCATTTCCCAACCAAGGGCCCAGGTGTGCGTGCTTGGGCAGGTTAAAACACGGAAACATTTAGGACTTCCATGGCTGCAGGTAGACTGGTTTGTCTACTCTATAAATGAAAATGAAATGAAATAAGCAAAACAGAAATTTTTTCAGGCACTTATCATGAGTACGTTTTCTGAACTTTAGGAACTGGGTCCTCAGGGGGTGTCTAACCCAATGGCATTCACTGGACAACAGCCGGCAAATGGCATCCAATGCATGGAGAAGATGACCTCGTCGGCTGTCAATCACATATTAACAGAGTTGTTGATTTACTGCGGGAAAGCTGTGCTCATTTTCTACCCTGTGTATCTGTTAGGTTATCTGGGTTTCCATATCAGCTGGGTGCTGTTGTGCGTGTTTATGCTTGCCTGCTGGAAGAAAAATCGTCAGTGGAAAGACACCCGGATCACATCAGCCATCAAGTTAGTGGACAATGAAAAGCAAGTGATCAACACTGAGCTGAAAAGTGCTTTACAGATGGCATCCTGGGTATGTAATGTGCTAATATGTGTACAGTAAGAGACTTGCTGGGCATCTTTATCGGGGCAATGCATGTCACCTGCTTTGCTTTAGAGCATTCCAGCAACTAGGCAACAAAGGCATTTAGGTCAGTCAATTTGACATGTAGAATGGGTGGGAAATTAGATGAGATTTTTACAGGCTTGTCTGTTTATGTGTATATGACCAACAAAGAGAATGAAAGATGCTGCTGCTGATGATGACATATTTTAAATGGTTTTAAAGGTTTTAAATCTAAAATGATCTTGCTGATGACGCTTTAGTTTATTAGCTGTATTAATAGTGATTCCAAACTTCTGTTAGAGTCCACAGGTTTGTTGCTGAGAAAATGTTTTGGTAAACCTTGAAACAAATGCTACTTGTCTGTTTTTATCAAGAAATGCACTCAGATTTATTCAATGGGAAATGTCTGTGTAATTTCTGTAGTTAAATCCACCAGCCTTAGAGGCATGTTCACAAATTTTATTTAAAAGACATTTTAAAATTTGGATGGTGTAAAATTATGACACCAATTCATCTTCCATCAGCACATCATGCATGCCACTGTGTTGTGCAGACAGCATCAGTTGAAATTATGATTAATGACCCACTTCTAACTTTAATGCTTTTTTCCCCCAAAGGTGCATTTCACTGATGTAGAAAAGGTTCACTGGCTTAACAAGGTATAGTATTAAAATAAAGTTAAATTACCTTTCATTGTTTTATGAGGCAAAATCAAGTAGAATCCCACCAGTATTTCAGTTTTTGAGATGATACATTTTTTTAGACTAATTTATGAGCATTTTTGCCTTTACTTTGACACGGACAGTGGAGGAAAGATGCGAAATGTGGGAGAAAGAACAGGGGAATGACCTGTAGGCAAATGGCTACCATTTGAACACCCGATTTGCTGCTTGTGCCAGCAAATTCGAGCCTAACAACATGCCCTAGATAATGATTTTTAGGGAGTTTAAAAATTCTGATACTCATATTTCCATAGATATAAATGTATAAATATTGTATGTTAAAAATCAGTTGAAAATCAGAAAAAAATAAAAATAAATTGAGTCATTGTGCAATATATTAAACAAACTAGTTGTTGAACACACAGCTTGATTTTGCACCACTCAGCTTTAATGCTTCTGTGCTGCATGTGCTGAGAGCCAGAGCTGCTTTGCTGGACAAATTATGTGATGAGACTATTTCAAATTTTTAAGATTAGTATCAGCATAGTTTTTGTGCAGCATGGTGGTGCAGTAGTTAGTACCATGGCCTCCCAGCAAGAAGGTTGCATATTCAACAATGCCAATATGTCCAACAACAAAATTTAGAAGTTTCTTTCTGTTCTTCACACATTACAATAATCTGTGCATTGTGATTGGCCAGATGAGCTACAACACCACTGTACTGGTTATGCATAGTACCCCATATTCAGACAACTATGGTCAACTATGTATAAAAATGGCTGTAATTCTTAAAAACTTAATGCAATACTTTTTTAAACCCTTTAAATTAAAGCTGAAAGTCTGCAGTTCAATCACATTTTGATTGTGTGATTTACAATCGATTGCATTGGTGTACAGAGGTGAAATTACAACATTATGTGTCTTTGTCCAAAAGCATACTGACCTAACTGTAAAACAAAGTTGTTTGATGTACAATGTAATGCAGACTGGACCTTGATGCAGTGCATGAGAACAGATGGTCAAAGTCAGAGACAAATTAGCTGAAAGCAACATGCAGACTGCATGAATTGTAAACTGTACTGTTTAATTAGAAGCAAGAAAAAAAATCTTACAAATGAGTTATGATTTTAAAAAGCTAGACAAAGCATATGAAACATTAAACATTTTAGTGCTCATCTCATTTAACAGTGCAAGTGAAATTTAATTTGCTATTTCACCAAGGTGTTGAATCAAGGTGTTTTCATATGGTGTTTTTTTGGTCATGTGTTCAGGTGTTGAAGAAGATGTGGCCTTTCTTTGAGATGTACATGGAGACAGTTCTTAGAGAAAACATCCAGCAGTCCATCAGGTTCTCCAGTCCTGCACTCAAAACGTTCACTTTTACCAAGATCTCCTTTGGACGCATCGTGAGTTGTTTTGATTTGTGTGTAATATCAGGTTATTGTACTTGGCCCTAAAAATCTTAGAAATATGACATCTAACCAGATACTTACTCTGGATGGCATTACTTTTGTCTCCAGTGACACTGTGAGGAATCTTGGAGTCATTTTTGACCAGGATATGTCTTTCAACGCGCATATTAAACACAAGACTGCTTTCTTGCATTTGTGCAATATCTCTAAAATTAGAAGCATCCTGTCTCAGAGTGATGCTGAAAAACTAGTTCATGCATTTATTACTTCTAGGCTGGACTATTGTAACTCATTATTATCAGGTTGTTCTAAAAGCTCCCTGAAAAGCCTTCAGTTAATTCAGAATGCTGCAGCGAGAGTACTGACGGGGACTAGAAAGAGAGACCATATTTCTCCCATATTAGCTTCTCTTCATTG
>VUQI01061548.1:0-13322 GCA_015106735.1 Paratilapia polleni
ATGAACTTGTTTTTTTGCATTATTTGAGGTCTGAAAACACTGGACCTTTTTTGGTATTTTGACAATTTTTTCATTTTCTACAAATAAATGCTCTAAATAAAAATATTTGTATTTGGAATTTGGGAGTTATGTTGTCAGTAGTTTATAGAACAAAATAAAAATGTTCATTTTACTCAAACATATACCTATGAATAGCAAAATCAGAAAAAGTGATAATTTTGGAGTGGTCTCTTAATTTTTTCCGGAGCTGTATATAAATGCTATTTATTGCTATTATTGAAATATTTATTATAGCAACTAGCAAAGTGAGAAATTCAACCCATCTGCTGCATCCTGTTGGCTCTATTCGGAGCAAAACACGAATGCCATGACACCAATATGTTGTGATTTACCTTTAAAGATTTGGAGATCCATCTTCATCCTCCTCTCCTTTTGCCTTCTCTCAGTATCATCTGTAACCATTACTGTGTGAAAGTTTAGGAAATCCGGCTCTTCGTGGTGCTTCAGAGACTCAGAGGATGTCGTGGCAGAAAGCTACACAATTGGCCTCTCTCTGCGGGGCTACATTAATCTTACCCTGGTTTTAAAATGTTCCTTTTAACATCCTCCTCATGGGTGTCTCTCTGCTTTTGCTTCATGGTGAAATTTATTAGAGGACTTGTGTGTGATTGTGTGCATGCGTGCCTGTGTGTGCATGAATGCGTGGGTGGACAGGGTAATTGGTCCTGTGAATGTGCTTGGCTCTGCTCAGGGCAAATGATGCTGCAGTGTACGTACAGTGTGGTGCGGAGCTGAGCTGTGGGGGTGTGGGAAAGCGATCACAGTGGACTTCAGAGGGAACTGAGGAAGAATGAGGAAATTGCAGACAGATAGGCCTAATGGTTGTGCTGAGGCAAGAGGTTGTAGGGCCAACAGCTGCTAGCCATCCATCTGGACCAGCCTGCACCGCTAAGCAGTGACGTATTCACCTTCAGGGGACAAGTGCGCTGGGACTTTCCATCAGAGCTGGGTCAGTAAGTATTTGTAATAAATTTATGGAGTTTGTTTTGAAATCCCTTGAAGGCCTCATTTATTCAGATGCAATGAGATGAAACATCATTTATGACTTTGTTGCAGCAGCAACAAGATACAGAAAGGAAAGACCATATAAAACATTTTTCTGTACCATGTTTAATGGAATGCATTTCTTTCTTTCTTTCTTTCTTTCTTTCTTGTATCAGGAACCAGGAGAAGGAATTCATTGCAAATTTTTTAAGGATGCATTTTTTCCAGAGATTACCTATCAGACAAACAATGTGGGAGATCCTGATTTCACAATGAAGTTTCCATTTTTTTTGTATGTGCCTTTCTTTGCCAGATAAGTATTCTCAGAAATTAATTTCAGTCATTCCCAGAAAACAGCTTTTGGTATGAAAACAAGATCAATAATATCTCATAGACCAAAAAGTTTAACCTATAAGCAAGCTTTTTGAACAGCATGTGAAACATTTTATTAACAAATTTCAGATGTAGTCCTCATGGGGTCAGTGGCAATTTGCATATATGTCAAAATGTTTGGTTTGTAAGTGTTATTGCTCTAAAGAATGAACAACATGATATAAACCAAGTGGAAGACTTGTAAACCATCCAGTACAAGAGTGTGGGCAGGAAAAAAAGTACTGTAACACAGAGTCTTTTGTCAGATAC
Source organism: Paratilapia polleni (assembly GCA_015106735.1). NCBI lineage: Eukaryota > Metazoa > Chordata > Actinopteri > Cichliformes > Cichlidae > Paratilapia > Paratilapia polleni. Next base: position 1,687 of record VUQI01061548.1, read on the forward strand.
GTATTTCCCCTGACAGCTCATGTGAATAGTATGCACCTCTACCAGCAACGACAGACACGTCATTTTGGCCTGTTAGTCAGGTGAAAAATGTCAGCTAACAGGTTTGGGCAAGTGAAGGAAAGCTTGTTAAGGTCAGACTGAATGTTTTTGGTTGTCATTAAAGGACAGGAAATTCCACAGAAATTAAAACTTCACTCAGCCAGTTTGCTCTCTCGGGCTGGAATCATCGCCCTTACATCCAGTGCTATTCCTGCAGCAACTGCTGTTTTCGTTCAATGTGGGAAAAGTTCCTCACATACGCTCATTTACCGAAAGCTGGATGAGAAGACAGATACTACTCTAATGTTTTTACACTGTGTTAATGCTATAGTCCGAAGCCGGTTAGTTAGCTCAGATATCGGCACCGGAAACAAGGGGACATAGGTTGTCTGGCTTTTTAACAGGTCACATAGCATTTGTGTAGCCCATACAAAACCTATAAATGTCTCCTTTAGATAGAGCAAGGCTGCCTAATTCACAGTTTCCTGGGTCAATGCAAAGCTATGCATCTCCTGGCGCAAGCTTGGAGACACCCTACAGATATGAATAGTATAAATTTTGTGGCCTGCTGACAGGATATGCCATATGACGTGCTATTTTCTATAGAAAGTTATTTTGATATTATCACTGCACATTTTTTGTTTATCACATGTGATTTCATGGAAATCAGTTTCGTTGTTCTTGTTGTTGTGGACACTTGTTTTGAACCCTCATATTTGGTATTTTGGCCTTTTTTTGGCCATTTCACATGACCATATTCGGACAAAACGATGGGGATTTATCAGTTAGTGCTACAGCTGGCTAGCTAGCTTAGTTAGCAAGTTGCTCCCATACGTCACTGTAATTAACTAAGATACTTATTTTGGATAGTGAAAACAGTATTACAAGAAAATGTAGGACTGCTTACCAGAAAAACTGAACAGAAGAAAAGTCTTAGTGTGTTCCAAGAATCCTATCAGGACATATCAGCCAATCATGATGCTGCGCTGACACATGCACATGGCATTTGTTCAATGCTCTCTGTTTGTGTTGCCACTCTAGACTCAGCATTGGACACTGTGAACATTAAAGTTATAGCTGTTCAAAATATCCTTCTGGATTTGTTCTAAGATGGCTGTTGAGTTGTTAGACTTGCTTTTAGGAGTCTGCTAACATTAGAAGGGCAAGTTATATATAAATATACATTCTCCTGAACTGAAGGGAGAAATTAGCCATAGAGGCCCAAATCATGTTTCATTCCAGTTGGTTATTTTAACAAACTTTTGGAGTCAACCTCAAGTGGGAATTTGAGGAACTGCAGTTTTTGGTTCTACACTGGCTTAAGGTTGCTGCATGTTCTGTACCCTGCTTGATGCTTTTCACTTTAAGAGGCTGTGTTTTGATAAAATGTTGGCTGCATGCCATTTTGCCACAATGCATGTCCCTAGGGAATGTATTAAGATATAGTCATGCAATAAACATAGAATAGGTAGACAAAATATATGAAATATCCTAAAAGTGGCATGCTATTTACACACAATTCCAGGACATCCCATTCCTATTTTCCCATCTAATTCTTGGCAATAGTTACTAGTTGTAGCTTCATATTTATCCCACAGACACAGTATATGACAGTGGTATTGATCTCCTCGTGTATTTCTCAGCTAGAAAGCAAAAAACGTGATGACACTGTCCTCTTAATCCTGACTGACTCAGACTTCTGTTAGGTAATATTATCTACAACACAGAGCAGAGAAACATCAGATAAAGATCAGTTACAGTTGAGCAATGGGAGAAATATTTTTTATTCTGTTCCCGTTTCATCTGTGGATAGGGATACTGGCAAGTGACAGATGAAAGTCTAAGTATTTCTGGACAGCTGTTTGATTCGTTCTGGATGTAACATCGATCCTGCTGTTGATGTTCAATCATGGAGCTATAATACAGATTTTAAAAAAAAGGGGCTCAGCTAGCCTTCTCTGTTTTGTGTTGATTTGTCAGCGGAGACGACGAAAGCTGATGAGGTGAATTTACTCACTGCTCTCCTCTGTTCTCTGATCCCTCCTCAGCTCCTCTGGTCATGTGGACCAAAAACACCCCTTTCTCCCTCTACCGCCACTGCACATATGCATACATGCGTGTGCGCACAAATACACGCACAAACTCACATACAACGTGACTTAAGCACATACACCCTCTAACCTCACTATGGTCTCACACAGCAGGCCTGCCATAAATCAATGGGCAGGATCGTGTCTGCCAGTTAGACTAAACAAGAGCATTTGTGAGGATCTGCTCTCGCCCATTAATCATCTTGACAGCTTGAAAAACACATTTCCCCTTTAATGACTGTATTTGGATAATCAGCTCTGTTTCCCTTACCGCCCTCTCCCCAGTTCTCCCTCCCCTCCTATACCCTATCCCCGTTTTCTTTCTTATTTTTTTGCCCCAAGCGCACTCAGAGGCATGTGGATAGCTCACTATTAGAAGAGGGGAAGGTGGAGGAGGGACTGTAGAGGTGAGGGTGGGGTCTCTTACATCAAAAAGGGTTCTCTGAAAAAAGTAAAAATAATCACGCTGCCTGTGGAAAACAGTTTTTTTTTTCACCCTCACTCTACAAACCACAAGGTCTCTGCTTATATAAACTTGTGTATGTGAGTGCACACTCTTGTGCTGTTACAATCCTGCTAAATCAAACCCAGAGAAGTCATGGATGGTGTACAGCTGCTAACATAAACCATCATCTGTAAAGATTTGTCACAAAGTTAAAAAACAAATAAAATAAATAAATACAGTGAGACGTGTTGTGGAAATGTGACACACAACGTGTGACGTGAGACGATTTGAGCACCGACAAGTTGCAATGAACAGGTCCACCTGTATATCCAATACAAAGGCACATGGCTATTTTCAAAAATAATCACTGAGTTTACTTTTAATTTTCTAAAATAAGATTTGAAATTGCATAACTTGCTGTGTCTTGTGTCTGATTTGTTTGAGTCAGTCACGCTCCAGTGAGACAAAACCAGAATGCACTTCTAACCTCCCAAGGACCAGACACCCGTGGATGTTGTTTTTCTGGGATAAATTTGGTTGGCCAGTCATTAGCTTTTAAGAAGACATCCATTTACATCTAAAGTGTTTACTGAGGTCACAGAGGCCTGTTTTGCCCGTAGACTTCTACACAACCGGACATGTTTTTGCAGCCAAATGAATCGCCCCCTGCTGGCCATTAAAAATAATGCAGCTTTAAGCTACTTCTATGTTGGCTTCATTTTTCAGACCTGGAAGCTACATCCATCTTTTATACTGTCTATGGTCATAATTTAGTTAAAAAGTGAAAGAAGAAAAGTTGTCTTTTCACGTTATTACAGCAACCTAAATTCAACCTCATTTTGCCCATTCAACAATTTGTGTTTACCCACTGAGCAATTTTATTATTGATGTCTAAAAGATGTCTAAATGGTACATAGCTGTCAAGGCTGAAATCAGTCTAAGTTTTGTTAAACTTAGACTGGCGGTTTAGTAGACATCTAAATCACATCTAGCCATAGTCTCAAAAGTCCAAACGTGTCTTTTTTGTACATACATCAAACATTTGATTGACATTTTATTTGGCTGCAAAATGGTTGTGATCAGACAGCCACACAACATTCACTCCAGGTACACAGACTTCTCTACCAGATGGCAATTTTTTAAAAATAAAAAAAAACCACAGTGTTTATGCCATTTTTGCATGTGAATGATGTCTCTCATGGGGTTTTGTCTCATTGTGTGCTGCATGGTAAGCTTATTTGTAGAGGCCTCAGGACAGTTGAAATTTATTGTTCCCACATGCTTGAGCAGCATGGCGGTGCTGTGGTTAGCACTGCCAACTCATAGCACGATGGTTCTGGGTTTCGATTTGCTGGTCATCCGAGGAGTTAATCAGAAAGAGTGTTCTTTCATTTCTCAATCAAATTTAGCCGTCTGTTTCTGGACATCTTTTCAATGACCTGAGAGCACTGCTTTTCACTTTTTAAACAAATCTCAACGTTAGGATGTCTGGGAAAATACTCTTCGACATCTAGACAAGTTTTTGCTAAGTGGGTATATGGTTTCTGTCCATCTGCAGGACAGCGCAGCTTATTAATGTAAAGGAATCAGGGCACCCATGTCACACTGGACCAGCAGTGTCCAGCGGCTCTGGAGCAGCTTAGGGAGACATGGGAAGTGGAGCAGAAAGAGAGTGTGATGGCCGTATCCACACACACATAACAATTTGGTAATATTCACTTTCTCCACTAAAATAAATCTGACATGCAGGTTTAAAGTTCACACTCTCCCACATCATTACCACTTTTAAGTTCATTTCCAGTCACTGACGTTACATAATAAACAATTAGGTTTTGGGTTTGATGAATTTGGTTACTTTGTTTCAAATTACTTTACACTGTATACTAAATGGTGGCACACACATTTGATTTACATTGTTTTGTCATTAATTACTTTTTCTGTGTCTTCTGAGTTACCTGTCTGCTACTCCTATCCTCGGTTTGATTAAGGCCTCAGTCACACAGGCCTAGAAACCTCCGGTCACTAGGGAAAAATGTATATTCCCCAAGCGATTGGCAAGTAATTGCTGGAGGTTGCTGACTTTGCCAACTGAATCAAAAACCAAAAACCTCCTTGTGATTGCTTTGTTCACCAGCAGATTGCTGTTGTTGTCAACAGTTTGCATGGAAGATGCTGACTTGTCTGCAAACACTTGCCATTTGCTGACCAAGCGGTAGCGAAACTTGAGAAAGTGCGGTGCAAATCGTTGTGCCTTACCACTGAAACCAACACATTTCAAAAGGCGCAACTTTTACTTTGAAGGCAAACGTTCTCCATTTTCAGTTTGCTTTGTACTACCATTTCACTACCATTTGGTGAGTAGTGTTTGCATACAAGTTGGCGTCCTCCATCCTCCATCCATTGCTTAGGTCACTGCTGGTGACCTAAGCAGCTGCAAAGAGGTTTTCGGTGCAGGATCGTATATCACTTTGTGACCAATTTCACACCAGTGACAGCCAGCAAATCTCCAGCAACCACTCATAAACTGGTCGTGGAATACACATTTTTCCCTCACAACCAGCGGTTGCCAGAAGGTTGCCAACTGGTCTCTAGGCCTGTGCGACTGAGGCCTAAGACCCCAGTCAAAGAGGCCTAAAGACTGGTCAGTCACAAGGCACAACTTTAATGGCAAATGGTTTGTGTGACAATTTTTCAGGTTTTCCTACCGCTTTGCAGACAAGTCGGTGTCTTCCATGCAAATTACGAGTGACTGTGGCAATCTGCTAGCAACCAAAGCCATCACAAAGAGGTTTTTGGTGCAGCAACTTCTTTTAGTGTAGTTGGGTTGTGCCAGGAAGAGCATCTGGTGCAAAAATCTGTGCCAAATCAAACATGCGGATCCATCTGCTGTGGTACCCCTTGTAAATAATGAAGCAGCTGAAAGAAGCTTAGTTTGTTGAGCTAAGGTCTTGATTTGTTAAGCAGTACTTTTGAGTAGATTTTTTAGTAAAATAACACCTGCTTTTTGAACAGTATATCTGTGCCAGTGTGGCCTTGGACTGCTTGGTCTCTTACAGAGACAGAAAATGAGACTTAAACGGGGTCTTCTTGCTTAACAGAAGGGAAGGGTAAGAAGTAGTGAAGATAGTGTTTTCAGCCTCAAGAATGATAGATGTAAAACTCTGGCACAGAGGACATGAACAGTACCCAAACAAAATGATTTCATTAGCAGTTGTCATTTCCATTGTAAATAACCATTATTTATGCATCCAATATACCTAATTATTCATAGCTTTAATGCACTGTTACACAGGCTGAGAATACCTCACATGTATTTTATTATATGTAATATATACAGATGTGTAATGTATACAGCAAATGTGTGTGTGTGTAGCTCTGGCTCCTACAATGTGTTGACAAGTGGAATAATGTATGTCTCTGCACTGCTGTCTGAATAGCACGCAGCTGAGTGATGCACACAGACACACTGTTTGGTGCTGGCAGCTGAAGTCCGACTCAGCTGACAGTCAGCTAACAAACATCTTGTGTGTGTTAAGTGACCGAAGAGAGAACTTGGCACAGACAACCATCACAAACACATTTACAGTTATGGACAATTTGTGATTAATTAATTCCAGTTCACCTAACCAGCATGTTTCCCCTCTCATTAAAGTTTCTAATCCTGCAAAAAAAAAAAAATATCTTAAGCAGCAGGAGGGGCCATGAAATGGAGACATAAAATAGAAATTAGAGCCACGATGCTGACACCGAGTACATTATGACCACAGGCCATCCCAAAGTGGAAGGAATACCCAAGTTGTCAGTCTGAGCATGAATCCTGATCGTCAGCAGCTGCTTGCTCTCCGCCAAGGCACGTTCATTTCCGAACGGCCGTGACATCTTTGCAGTGATCTCCCAGCGTGGCAGCAAATGGAATCCAGCTGGACGTACGGTCCAAGCGCTATTAGCAGTGCACCGTACTGTAATTGAAACGTTCATTTCTCCACTGGTGGTTAGGGAGGGTATGTCTATTAACGGTACTCACTCTCACCACGAGAACTTTGGAGACCGCAGCAGCTCCGGGCAACTTTCCACATCGAGGCCAAGTGAGGTTTGCCAAGGTCAGGGCTGGATGGAAATTAAACCAAAAGCACTATTTCTCTATCTGAAACTATACAGCTGAGCTGACAGCCTCTCCTTGTTACTAATCAATAAATAACTCAACCACAAGATGAATTATACAAACGTTCAGGTTTAAAGCACATTTTTAGTTATATAATACATTTCATTTGTGTTAGTCTTATGATATTTTGCATCCAGTAACTCAGACAAGTTCTTTTATAAACTTTTAGCTGTGTAAATATGAAATGTGTGACTAACTTAAAAAAATGGAAGGATTTTTTTTGGTTCGGTACCAATGAACTGCTAAGAACTGTTGTTACAAACTTTACCAAGGCCTGATTGAAGATTAAGAAGCCTCTTTAAACAGTTTAAAACAGATCACAATACTGTTACTGTCATATACATAAAAAGAGTTGTGGAATACCAGTTTACTACATCCTTACCCAATGATGTTGCTGCTGTCCAACATTTTGGGAAAAGACTCACTCAATCACTCAACCTACAGCTCCAGTCAGAAAACAGTTCATGTGTCACAATGAGCTTTAGAGGTTCTGGAAGGCTTTCTGTTTCTCAGTATTTTAAACCATGACCCTAAGCTAGACTAACTGTCTCTGAGCTTCCTGTTTAACAGGTAAGAGTGGTATCAATCGTCTCAAGTTTACCCTCAGCCAGAAAGCAAACATGGGCATTTCCCAAAATGCCAGGCTATTGATTTACATTGACTAAAATGTAAGTTACATTGTGTCTATCACTGCATTGTGTTCCACTCTAGATAACTCATAATCAGTGCTGCTTGTCTATGTGAGTACCATAATATACAAGTCTATGATCCAGGGGATTAGAGACATTTTTACATGGGATCTTCAACTTCTAGAAAATTTCAGGGTTGCAGCTTAGGTTTTGATTTCCACTAAACCCTTTCAGAGCGTTAACTTGGGTTAGCAGGGTGACAAGTCCCCTCCCATCTAATATACACTCACCGGCACACCTGGTGAGATACACGTGTTCATCTGCTCATTAACATAAATACCTAATAAGTTAATCCCATGGCAGCAACTCAATGCATTTAGGTATGTAGACATGATCAAGACGAGCTCCTGAAGTTCAAACTGAGCATCAGAATGGGGAAGAAAGAAGATTTAAGTGACTTTGAATGTGGCATGGTTGTTGGTGCCAGACGGGCTGATCTGAGTATTTCAGAAACTGCTGATCTACTGGGATTTTCCCACACAACCATCTCTAGGGTTTACAGAGAATGGTCCAAAAAAGAGAAAATATCCAGTGAGTGGCAGTTCTCTGGGTGAAAACACTGTATCATGTCAGAGGTCAGATTAGAATGGCCAGACTGGAAATAGTAACTCAAATAACAACTTGTTACAACCAAAGTATGCAGAAGAACATCTCTGAATGCACAACACATCAAACCTTTAAGCAGATGGGCTACAGCAGCAGAAGACCACACCAAGTGCCACTTCTGTCATGGGAAAACAGGAAACTGAGGCCACACTTTTGCACATGCTCACCAAAACTGGAGTAAAAAGGACTGGAAAAAGGTTGCCTGGTCTGATGAGTCTCAATTTCTGCAGCGATAATCAGATGGTAAGGTCAGAATTTGGTGTAAGCAACATGAAAGCATGGATCCATTTTGCCTTGTATCAGAGGTTCAGGCTGCTGGTGGTGTAATGGTGTGGGGGATATTTTCTTGGCACACTTTGAGCCCCTTGGTACCAGCTGAGCCTCCTTTATACACCACAGTCTACCTGAGTGTTGTTGCTGACCGTGTCCATCCCTTTATGACCACAGTGTACCATCTTCTGGTGGCTGCTTCCAGCAGGATAACACACCATGTCACAAAGCTCAAATCATCTCAAAGTGGTTTCTTGAACATGACAGTGAGTTCACTGTACTCAGATGGCCTCCACAGTCACCAGATCTCAATCTAATAGAGCACCTTTGGGATGTGGTGGAATGAAAGATTCACATCATGGATGTGCAGCCAACAAATCTGCAGCGACTATGTGATGCTGTCATGTGAACATGGACCAAAATCTCTGAGGAATGTTTCCAGCACCTTGTTGAATCAGTGCCATGAAGAATTAATGTGGTCCTGAGGACAAAAAGGGGGTCCAGCCTGTGAGTATACGATAAGTTGCCTGAAAACGAATTCTTTCTAGAAGCATATCTTACCGCTGGGCAGCCATCTTGAAATGCCACCAGACACTTATGAGGGCAGTTATTTGGAAGTATTACCTCATTTAAATTATCTGGTAACCAGGACACAAAAACTGCATGTATAGAATCACCTGTCAAATCTAATAAAAACGGTTTCAAAAGTTGTTGAAAAGTTGTTTTGCCCCAAAATAAGGTTTTAAAAAAACATTTTTCTTCCCTGGAGGTTATGCTTCCACTGCTGTCTCTGTTGTTGCGTAATTTTTTTTAAATAGATTTTAATTCAGCATTCTTTAGCTGCTGTGTCTCTGTATGATAATGCCTCTTCTGAAAAACTGGAGTCTTGGTCTTGCATTCCTACAACTGGAACTGTAGGGATGCAAGACTAGAATCTGCAAATTTGCAGTTTATTTGAATGGGAATTAAATATTTTATGACAGGACTCTGTATTTTAGCCCAGTGTTTTCTGTGTTAATGTGCACATTTTACACATAGCTGGCATTTTTCATTAAAAAAAAAACAAAAAAAAAAAAAAACAGAATGGGGGAAATATTTATGACAATTACTATGATGCATTCAGGTCCTGTGGGAAAATCTGAAACATGGGATATTAATATAGGCTAAGTCTGATCACAGTAATTTTATTTGACAAAGAGTTTATATCCTCTGATTAAGTAAACATGACTACACTTGGAGGTGTGGGAGAAACTTGTTCCAACCACCTTCCAATCTGCAAACCAACCTGGAAGTCTTTAATGTGACTGTTATTTTTTGCACATAGAGCATTTCAACATGCTTGACTGCAGACGTGAATGAGAGGGGAATCGAAACAGGCATGTAAAAGAGTCAGTCACAGGGCTTATGTGGAGAAATAAAACAGAGATTGTGTGACAGGCCCTGATGAGGGATGTGTTCACGCCATCTGGGTTGCTTTAACACTGCGGTCACTGTTGGATGCCGAAGGCTCTGTATTGTGTCCTGATGTTAAACACAGAGGTGGTAGTCATGGAGTTGAGGTTAATGTTTTGTTCTGAAGACACAGTGAGTGAGAGAGAGAGAGAGAGACTGATTACCTCTCTCTCTCTCTCCCTCTCTCTCTCTGTCCTAGCTGTCAGCAGCGATGGTGAGCCGGGGTAGAGCTGGCGTCTAATTGAAGAGCAGCTCCACACCCTGTCGTCATTAATCACCGAGCCTGTCAGCCGCTGCTCAGGACCTCACAGTGGCACTCTGCACTGACGCACAGAGAGGAAAATATTAGTCCCCTCCATCACCATCACCACCTCCACTGATACTGCTACTATTCTGATTACTCTGATTAGTCATTGTAGCACGTTACTGTGGCAACCACCATTACAGTAACGTATACATGAATATAGCTATTCTTACATCTAGAACCACAGCTACATTTGGTTTTTACATTTTTTGATGTTGGTTTATGTTAAGATAGAAAATAATGTGGCATCAGTGTTCTTATTTGGTTTTATAGCAATAAAGAAAAATCTTTTGATAATCAAGGAGGGAATTTTTTTTTATTAATTTTTGTAACATAAAATAATTATATAAACAATGTATTACTTTTTCAAGTTGAATACAGGTGGAATACAGCAGCACAGAGACTCAGGAGAGTAAATCTTTACTAACAGAATAACTTTCTAATTGCTTTATTTTCACAAGATACTGAATTATGTGGAAAAATTTTATACTGTTTTCTGTGGAGTATCACATAAGATGTACCCAAATCCCACAGACTGTATATAAAAGATGGACATAGCCACAGTGATGACCTTTTTTCTGGATTGCATTTTGAAGCCTCAACTTTAGTGTTCTGGTTACAGCCGTGCTAGTGTTTTTTTTTTTTTTTGGAGCCGTAAGTGACCCTATTTGGATGAAATAAGCCCTAATATGTCAGATAGATAGAATCAATTAAAAATGCTACAAAAGGAACCAACACTACAAACATGAGTCAAGAGATTCAGTTTAGCGACTGGAATTAGCAGAGGTGAAGCCTAGCGGACAGCTATTGGCTACAGGTGTCTGTGTCAGCACGCCTGTCAGTCTTAATGGCTTTAAGCCTAAAAAAATTCTAAAGGGTGCATTATAAAAATAAAAAATATATATGTATGCAGTATGTTTTTTAATGCTGTAAAAATGGGCATTTTAACATGGCAGTCTACGGGGGACTGACTCACTTTTAGAGCCAGCATCAAGTGGCCACTCCAGAAACTGCAGTTTTTGACATATTTGCATTGGCTTAATTTTCCAGCCCTGGAGGTTTTTAACAAAAAAAAAAAAAAATTTTTTTTCAAATAGAACAAAGATTAAACAGCACAGAAATTCAGCAGAATAGCTTTCTATTTGCTATATTTGTTTTGAAAACATACTAAATTACTTGGAAAATTGCTATATTTTTACTGTGGAGTACCACAGTAAAGATATATCCAAACCACCAGAGTCAGATAGTCTTCCAGAAGAAATATTAAATTGAACTCCCTCTTTTGAACAAGTTAGTGACAATATGAAGGTTTAAATCTTAAAATCCCCCTGGGTTCTGGTGCTTATTTAATATTTTTAGTGTGACCAAACTTAAATGTTTGCTTTTTTTTGTTGTTGTTTTTACATTAATTTTTCATTCATTTTGACCTTATGTGCATATGTATGCATATAAATAAGAGTATAATTGCATATACTGTTTTCTTTAAGAATAGGGCTATGTGGTTATGTCGAAAAAACATCTTCAACTATACCTTTAATTACAAAAAAAAAAAAAAAACATAATTTTTTTTTTTTAAAAA